>OY293831.1:18867447-19155581 GCA_958507055.1 Crioceris asparagi | reverse complement strand
TTAGACCAAGTTCTGAGCTAAAAATATGAAATAAACTTATTTTCCGATTTAAAGTTTTTGTTCAATTTCTGGACTTTTATGTTGCGAATTGGACATATTATAACTTATTTAGTCATAAAATGTTGAAACAGACATTTTAGACCTATTTATGAGCTAATATATGAAATAATCTTATTTTCCGATTTCAAGTTTTTGTTCAATTTCTGCACTCTCATGTGTGGATTGTACATTATATAAATTATATAGTCATGAAATGCTGAAAACAGACATTTGAGACCAAGTTATGAGCTAAGAATATGAAATAATCTTATTTTCTGATTTAAAGTTTTTGTTCAATTTCTGCACTTTTATATGTGAATTGGACATATTATAACTTATTTAGTCATAAAATGCTGAAAACAGACATTTTAGACCAAGTTATGAGCTAAAAATATGAAATAATCTTTGTTTCCGATTTAAAGTTTATGTTCAAATTCTGCACTTTTATGTGTGAATTGGACATATTATAACTTATTTAGTCATAAAATTCTGAAAATAGACACTTTAGACCAAGATAAGAGCTAAAAAATAGAAATAATCATATATTACGATTTAAAGTTTTTGTTCAATTTCTGCACTCTCATGTGTGGATTGTACATTTTATAAATTATATAGTCTTGAAATGCTGAAAACAGACATTTGAGACCAAGTTCTGAGCTAAAAATATGAAATAAACTTATTTTCCGATTTAAAGTTTTTCTTCAATTTCGGCACTTTTATGTGTGAATTGGACATACTATAACTTATTTAGTCATAAAATTCTGAAAATAGACATTTTAGACCAAGTTCTGAGCTAAAAATATGAAATAAACTTATTTTCCGATTCAAAGTTTTTGTTCAATTTCTGGACTTTTATGTGTGAATTGGACATATTATAGCTTATTTAGTCATAAAATGTTGAAACAGACATTTTAGACCAAGTTATGCGCTAAAAATATGAAATAATCTTATTTTCCGATTTTAAGTTTTTGTTCAATTTCTGAACTTTAATGTGTGGATTGTACATTTTATAACTTATATAGTCATGAAATGCTGAAAAGATACATGTAAGACTAAGTTATGAGCTAAAAATATGAAATAATCTTATTTTCCGAATTAAAGTTTTTGTTCAATTTCTGCACTTTTATGTGTGAACTGGACATATTATAACTTATTTAGTCGTAAAATGCTGAAAACAGACATTTTAGACCAAGTTATGAGCTAAAAATATGAAATAATCTTTGTTTCCGATTTAAAGTTTCTGTTAAATTTCTGCACTTTTATCTGTGAATTGGACATATTATAACTTATTTAGTCATAAAATTCTGAAAATAGACACTTTAGACCAAGATAAGAGCTAAAAATTAGAAATAATCATATATTCCGATTTTAAGTTTTTGTTCAATTTCCGCACTTCTATACGTGGATTGGACATATTATAACTTACTTAGTCATAAAATGTTGAAATCTGATCATTTTTGACCAAGTTATGAGCTAAAAATATGAAATAATCTTATTTTCTGATTTAAAGTTTTTGTTCAATTTCTGGACTTTTATGTGTGAATTGGACATATTATAACTTATTTAGTCATAAAATGTTAAAAAAGACATTTTAGACCAAGTTATGAGCTAGAAATATGAAATAATCTTATTTTCCGATTTTAAGTTTTTGTTCAATTTCTGCACTTTTATATGTGGGTTTGACATATAACTTATTTAGTCATGAAATCTTGAAAACGGACATTTGAGACCAAGTTATGAGCTAAAAATATGAAATAATCTTATTTTCCGATTTAAAGTTTTTGTTCAATTTCTGCACTTTTATGTGTGAACTAGACATATTATAACTTATTTAGTCATAAAATGCTGAAAGCAGACATTTTAGACCAAGTTATGAGCTAAAAATATGAAATAATCTTTGTTTCCGATTTAAAGTTTTCGTTCAATTTCTGCACTTTTATATGTGGATTTGACATATATCTTATTTAGTTATGAAATCTTGAAAACGGACATTTTAGACCAAGTTATGAGCTTAAAATATTAAATAATCTTATTTTCCTATTTCAAGTTTTTGTTCTATTTCTGAAAATTTATGTGTGGATTGTACATTTTTTAACTTATATAGTCATGAAATGCTGAAAACAGACATTTGAGACCAAGTTATGAGCTAAAAATATGAAATAATCTTATTTTCCGATTTAAAGTTTTTGTTCAATTTCTGCACTTTTACGTGTGAACTAGACATATTATAACTTATTTAGTCATAAAATGCTGAAAACAGACATTTTAGACCAAGTTATGAGCTAAAAATATGAAATAATCTTTGTTTCCGATTTAAAGTTTCTGTGCAATTTCTGCACTTTTATGTGTGAATTGGACATATTATAACTTATTTAGTCATAAAATTCTGAAAATAGACATTTTAGACCAAGTTCTGAGCTAAAAATATGAAATAAACTTTTTTCCTATTCAAAGTTTTTGTTCAATTTCTAGACTTTTATGTGTGAATTGGACATATTATTACTTATTTAGTCATAAAATGTTGAAACAGACATTTTAGACCAAGTTCCGAGCTAAAAATATGAAATAAACTTATTTTCCGATTTAAAGTTTTTCTTCAATTTCGGCACTTTTTTGTGTGAATTGGACATATTATAACTTATTTAGTCATACAATTCTGAAAATAGACATTTTAGACCAAGTTCTGAGCTAATAATATGAAATAAACTTATTTTCCGATTCAAAGTTTTTGTTCAATTTCTGGACTTTTATGTGCGAATTGGACATATTATAACTTATTTAGTCATAAAATGTTGAAACAGACATTTTAGACCAATTTATGAGCTAAAAATATGAAATAATCTTATTTTCCGATTTCAAGTTTTTGTTCAATTTCTGCACTCTCATGTGTGGATTGTACATTTTATAAATTATATAGTCATGAAATGCTGAAAACAGACATTTGAGACCAAGTTATGAGCTAAGAATATGAAATAATCTTATTTTCTGATTTAAAGTTTTTGTTCAATTTCTGCACTTTTATATGTGAATTGGACATATTATAACTTATTTAGTCATAAAATGCTGAAAACAGACATTTTAGACCAAGTTATGAGCTAAAAATATGAAGTAATCTTTGTTTCCGATTTAAAGTTTATGTTCAAATTCTGCACTTTTATGTGTGAATTGGACATATTATAACTTATTTTGTCATAAAATGTTGAAAACGGACATTTTAGACCAAGTTATGAGCTAAAAATATGAAATAATCTTATTTTCTGATTTAAAGTTTTTGTTCAATTTCTGCACTTTTATGTGTGAATTGGACATATTATAACTTATTTAGTCATCAAATGCTGAAAACAGACATTTTAGACCAAGTTATCAGCTAAAAATATGAAATAATCTTTGTTTCCGATTTAAAGTTTCTGTTCAAATTCTGCACTTTTATGTGTGAATTGGACATATTATAACTTATTTAGTCATAAAATTCTGAAAATAGACATTTTTAGACCAAGTTCTGAGCTAAAAATATGAAATAAACTTATTTTCCGATTCAAAGTTTTTGTTCAATTTCTGGAATTTTATGTGCGAATTGGACAAATTATAACTTATTTAGTCATAAAATGTTGAAACAGACATTTTAGACCAATTTATGAGCTAAAAATATGAAATAATCTTATTTTCCGATTTCAAGTTTTTGTTCAATTTCTGCACTCTTATGTGTGGATTGTACATTTTATAAAATATATAGTCATGAAATGCTGAAGACAGACATTTGAGACCAAGTTATGAGCTAAGAATATGAAATAATCTTATTTTCTGATTTAAAGTTTTTGTTCAATTTCTACAGTTTTATATGTGAATTGGACATATTATAACTTATTTAGTCATACAATGCTGAAAACAGACATTTTAGACCAAGTTATGAGCTAAAAATATGAATTAATCTTTGTTTCCGATTTAAAGTTTATGTTCAAATTCTGCACTTTTATGTGTGAATTGGACATATTATAACTTATTTAGTCATAAAATTCTGAAAATAGACACTTTAGACCAAGATAAGAGCTAAAAAATAGAAATAATCATATATTACGATTTAAAGTTTTTTTTCAATTTCCGCACTTTTATGTTTGGATTGGACATATTATTATTTATTTAGTCATAAAATGTTGGAAACTGATCATTTTTGACCAAGTTATGAGCTAAAAATTAAAAATAATCGTATTTTCCGATTTCAAGTTTTTGTTCAATTTCTGCACTTTTATGTGAGATTGAACATTTTATAACTCATATAGTCATGAAATGCTGAAAACAGTTATTTTAGACCATGTTATGAACTAAAAATATGAAATAAACTTATTTTCCGATTTAAAGTTTTTGTTCAATTTCTGAACTTTTATCTGTAAATTGGACATATTATAACTTATTTAGTCATAAAATGTTGAAACAGACATTTTAGACCAAGTTCTGAGCTAAAAATATGAAATAAACTTATTTTCCGATTTAAAGTTTTTGTTCTATTTCTGAACTTTTATGTGTGGATTGTACATTTTATAGCTTATATAGTCATGAATTGCTGAAAACAGACATTTTAGACCAAGTTATGAGCTAAAAATATGAACTAATCTTATTTTATATTATTTGACATTTTTTATTATTAGCTCATAACTTGGTCTAAAATGTCTGTTTTCAGTATTTTATGACTAAATAAGTTATAATATGTCTAGTTCACACATAAAAGTGCAGAAATTGAACAAAAACTTTAAATCGGAAAATAAGATTATTTCATATTTTTAGCTCATAACTTGGTCTAAAATGTCTGTATTCAGCATTTTATGACTAAATAAGTTATAATATGTCTAGTTCACACATAAAAGAGCAGAAATTGAACAAAAACTTTAAATCGCAAAATAAGATTATTTCATATTTTTAGCTCATAACTTGGTCTCAAATGTCTGTTTTCAGCATTTTATGACTAAATAAGTTATGATATGTCTAGTTCACACATAAAAGTGCAGAAATTGAACAAAAACTTTAAATCAGAAAATAAGATTATTTCATATTTTTAGCTCATAACTTGGTCTCAAATGTCTGTTTTCAGCATTTCATGACTATATAAGTTATAAAATGTACAATCCACACATAAAAGTGCAGAAATTGAACAAAACTTGATATCGGAAAATAAGATTATTTCATATTTTTAGCTCATAACATGGTCTAAAATGTCCGTTTTCAACATTTTATGACAAAATAAGTTATAATATGTCCAATTCACACATAAAAGTGCAGAAATTGAACAAAAACTTCAAATCGAAAAATTAGATTATCTCATATTTTTAGCTCAAAATTTGGTATCAAATGTCTGTTTTCAGCATTTCATGACTATATAAGTTATAAAATGTACAATCCACACATAAAAGTGCAGAAATTGAACAAAACTTGATATCGGAAAATAAGATTATTTCATATTTTTAGCTCATAACTTGGTCTCAAATGTCTGTTTTCAGCATTTTATGACTAAATAAGTTATAATATGTCTAGTTCACACATAAAAGTGCAGAAATTGAACAAAAACTTTAAATCTGAAAATAAGATTATTTCATATTTTTAGCTCATAACTTGGTCTCAAATGTCTGTTTTCAACATTTCATGACTAAATAAGTTATATGTCAAATCCACACATAAAAGTGCAGAAATTGAACAAAAACTTAAAATCGGAAAATAAGATTATTTCATATTTTTAGCTCATAACTTGGTCTCAAATGTCTGTTTTCAGCATTTAATGACTAAATAAGTTATAATATGTCCAAATCACACACAAAAGTGCAGAATTTGAACAGAAACTTTAAATCGGAAACAAAGATTATTTCATATTTTTAGCTCATAATTTGGTCTAAAATGTCTGTTTTCAGCATTTTATGACTAAATAAGTTATACTATGTCCAATTCACACATAAAAGTGCAGAAATTGAACAAAAACTTTAAATCAGAAAATAAGATTATTTCATATTTTTAGCTCATAACTTGGTCTCAAATGTCTGTTTTCAGCATTTCATGACTATATAAGTTATAAAATGTACAATCCACACATAAAAGTGCAGAAATTGAACAAAACTTGATATCGGAAAATAAGATTATTTCATATTTTTAGCTCATAACATGGTCTAAAATGTCCGTTTTCAACATTTTATGACAAAATAAGTTATAATATGTCCAATTCACACATAAAAGTGCAGAAATTGAACAAAAACTTTAAATCGAAAAATTAGATTATCTCATATTTTTAGCTCAAAATTTGGTATCAAATGTCTGTTTTCAGCATTTCATGACTATATAAGTTATAAAATGTACAATCCACACATAAAAGTGCAGAAATTGAACAAAACTTGATATCGGAAAATAAGATTATTTCATATTTTTAGCTCATAACTTGGTCTCAAATGTCTGTTTTCAGCATTTTATGACTAAATAAGTTATAATATGTCTAGTTCACACATAAAAGTGCAGAAATTGAACAAAAACTTTAAATCTGAAAATAAGATTATTTCATATTTTTAGCTCATAACTTGGTCTCAAATGTCTGTTTTCAACATTTCATGACTAAATAAGTTATATGTCAAATCCACACATAAAAGTGCAGAAATTGAACAAAAACTTTAAATCGGAATATATGATTATTTCTATTTTTTAGCTATTATCTTGGTCTAAGGTGTCTATTGTTCAGAATTTTATGACTAAATAAGTTATAATATGTCCAAATCACACACAAAAGTGCAGAATTTGAACAGAAACTTTAAATCGGAAACAAAGATTATTTCATATTTTTAGCTCATAATTTGGTCTAAAATGTCTGTTTCAACATTTTATGACTAAATAAGTTATAATATGTCCAATTCACACATAAAAGTCCAGAAATTGAACAAAAACTTTGAATCGGAAAATAAGTTTATTTCATATTTTTAGCTCAGAACTTGGTCTAAAATGTCTATTTTCAGTATTTTATGACTAAATAAGTTATGGTATGTCCAATTCACACATAAAAGTGCCGAAATTGAAGAAAAACTTTAAATCGGAAAATAAGTTTATTTCATATTTTTAGCTCAGAACTTGGTCTCAAATGTCTGTTTTCAGCATTTCATGACTATATAATTTATAAAATGTACAATCCACACATGAGAGTGCAGAAATTGAACAAAAACTTTAAATCGTAATATATGATTATATATTATTTTGTCATAAAATGTTGAAAACGGACATTTTAGACCAAGTTATGAGCTGAAAATATGAAATAATCTTATTTTCTGATTTAAAGTTTTTGTTCAATTTCTGCACTTTTATGTGTGAATTGGACATATAACTTATTTAGTCATAAAATGCTGAAAACAGACATTTTAGACCAAGTTATGAGCTAAAAATATGAAATAATCTTTGTTTCCGATTTAAAGTTTCTGTTCAAATTCTGCACTTTTATGTGTGAATTGGACATATTATAACTTATTTAGTCATAAAATTCTGAAAATAGACATTTTAGACCAAGTTCTGAACTAAAAATATGAAATAAACTTATTTTCCGATTCAAAGTTTTTGTTCAATTTCTGGAATTTTATGTGCGAATTGGACATATTATAACTTATTTAGTCATAAAATGTTGAAACAGACATTTTAGACCAATTTATGAGCTAAAAATATGAAATAATCTTATTTTCCGATTTCAAGTTTTTGTTCAATTTCTGCACTCTCATGTGTGGATTGTACATTTTATAAATTATATAGTCATGAAATGCTGAAAACAGACATTTGAGACCAAGTTATGAGCTAAGAATATGAAATAATCTTTGTTTCCGATTTAAAGTTTATGTTCAAATTCTGCACTTTTATGTGTGAATTGGACATATTATAACTTATTTAGTCATAAAATTCTGAAAATAGACACTTTAGACCAAGATAAGAGCTAAAAAATAGAAATAATCATATATTACGATTTAAAGTTTTTGTTCAATTTCTGCACTCTCATGTGTGGATTGTACATTTTATAAATTATATAGTCATGAAATGCTGAAAACAGACATTTGAGACCAAGTTCTGAGCTAAAAATATGAAATAAACTTATTTTCCGATTTAAAGTTTTTCTTCAATTTCGGCACTTTTATGTGTGAATTGGACATACTATAACTTATTTAGTCATAAAATTCTGAAAATAGACATTTTAGACCAAGTTCTGAGCTAAAAATATGAAATAATCTTATTTTCCCATTTAAAGTTTTTGTTCAATTTCTGGACTTTTATGTGTGAATTGGACATATTATAACTTATTTAGTCATAAAATGTTGAAAAAGACATTTTAGACCAAGTTATGAGCTAGAAAGATGAAATAATCTTATTTTCCGATTTTAAGTTTTTGTTCAATTTCTGCACTTTTATATGTGGGTTTGACATATAACTTATTTAGCCATGAAATCTTGAAAACGGACATTTGAGACCAAGTTATGAGCTAAAAATATGAAATAATCTTATTTTCCGATTTAAAGTTTTTGTTCTATTTCTGAACATTTATGTGTGGATTGTACATTTTTTAACTTATATAGTCATGAAATGCTGAAAACAGACATTTGAGACCAAGTTATGAGATAAAAATATGAAATAATCTTATTTTCCGATTTAAAGTTTTTGTTCAATTTCTGCAGTTTTATATGTGAATTGGACATATTATAACTTATTTAGTCATACAATGCTGAAAACAGACATTTTAGACCAAGTTATGAGCTAAAAATATGAATTAATCTTTGTTTCCGATTTAAAGTTTATGTTCAAATTCTGCACTTTTATGTGTGAATTGGACATATTATAACTTATTTAGTCATAAAATTCTGAAAATAGACACTTTAGACCAAGATAAGAGCTAAAAAATAGAAATAATCATATATTACGATTTAAAGTTTTTTTTCAATTTCCGCACTTTTATGTTTGGATTGGACATATTATTATTTATTTAGTCATAAAATGTTGGAAACTGATCATTTTTGACCAAGTTATGAGCTAAAAATTAAAAATAATCGTATTTTCCGATTTCAAGTTTTTGTTCAATTTCTGCACTTTTATGTGAGATTGAACATTTTATAACTCATATAGTCATGAAATGCTGAAAACAGTTATTTTAGACCATGTTATGAACTAAAAATATGAAATAAACTTATTTTCCGATTTAAAGTTTTTGTTCAATTTCTGAACTTTTATCTGTAAATTGGACATATTATAACTTATTTAGTCATAAAATGTTGAAACAGACATTTTAGACCAAGTTCTGAGCTAAAAATATGAAATAAACTTATTTTCCGATTTAAAGTTTTTGTTCTATTTCTGAACTTTTATGTGTGGATTGTACATTTTATAGCTTATATAGTCATGAATTGCTGAAAA
This sequence comes from Crioceris asparagi, assembly GCA_958507055.1. Taxonomy (NCBI): domain Eukaryota; kingdom Metazoa; phylum Arthropoda; class Insecta; order Coleoptera; family Chrysomelidae; genus Crioceris; species Crioceris asparagi. Next base: position 19,146,143 of record OY293831.1, on the reverse strand, counting down.
CAGACATTTTAGACCAAGATATGAGCTAAAAATATGAACTAATCTTATTTTATATTATTTGACATTTTTTATTATTAGCTCATAACTTGGTCTAAAATGTCTGTTTTCAGTATTTTATGACTAAATAAGTTATAATATGTCTAGTTCACACATAAAAGTGCAGAAATTGAACAAAAACTTTAAATCGGAAAATAAGATTATTTCATATTTTTAGCTCATAACTTGGTCTAAAATGTCTGTATTCAGCATTTTATGACTAAATAAGTTATAATATGTCTAGTTCACACATAAAAGAGCAGAAATTGAACAAAAACTTTAAATCGCAAAATAAGATTATTTCATATTTTTAGCTCATAACTTGGTCTCAAATGTCTGTTTTCAGCATTTTATGACTAAATAAGTTATGATATGTCTAGTTCACACATAAAAGTGCAGAAATTGAACAAAAACTTTAAATCAGAAAATAAGATTATTTCATATTTTTAGCTCATAACTTGGTCTCAAATGTCTGTTTTCAGCATTTCATGACTATATAAGTTATAAAATGTACAATCCACACATAAAAGTGCAGAAATTGAACAAAACTTGATATCGGAAAATAAGATTATTTCATATTTTTAGCTCATAACATGGTCTAAAATGTCCGTTTTCAACATTTTATGACAAAATAAGTTATAATATGTCCAATTCACACATAAAAGTGCAGAAATTGAACAAAAACTTCAAATCGAAAAATTAGATTATCTCATATTTTTAGCTCAAAATTTGGTATCAAATGTCTGTTTTCAGCATTTCATGACTATATAAGTTATAAAATGTACAATCCACACATAAAAGTGCAGAAATTGAACAAAACTTGATATCGGAAAATAAGATTATTTCATATTTTTAGCTCATAACTTGGTCTCAAATGTCTGTTTTCAGCATTTTATGACTAAATAAGTTATAATATGTCTAGTTCACACATAAAAGTGCAGAAATTGAACAAAAACTTTAAATCTGAAAATAAGATTATTTCATATTTTTAGCTCATAACTTGGTCTCAAATGTCTGTTTTCAACATTTCATGACTAAATAAGTTATATGTCAAATCCACACATAAAAGTGCAGAAATTGAACAAAAACTTAAAATCGGAAAATAAGATTATTTCATATTTTTAGCTCATAACTTGGTCTCAAATGTCTGTTTTCAGCATTTAATGACTAAATAAGTTATAATATGTCCAAATCACACACAAAAGTGCAGAATTTGAACAGAAACTTTAAATCGGAAACAAAGATTATTTCATATTTTTAGCTCATAATTTGGTCTAAAATGTCTGTTTTCAGCATTTTATGACTAAATAAGTTATACTATGTCCAATTCACACATAAAAGTGCAGAAATTGAACAAAAACTTTAAATCAGAAAATAAGATTATTTCATATTTTTAGCTCATAACTTGGTCTCAAATGTCTGTTTTCAGCATTTCATGACTATATAAGTTATAAAATGTACAATCCACACATAAAAGTGCAGAAATTGAACAAAACTTGATATCGGAAAATAAGATTATTTCATATTTTTAGCTCATAACATGGTCTAAAATGTCCGTTTTCAACATTTTATGACAAAATAAGTTATAATATGTCCAATTCACACATAAAAGTGCAGAAATTGAACAAAAACTTTAAATCGAAAAATTAGATTATCTCATATTTTTAGCTCAAAATTTGGTATCAAATGTCTGTTTTCAGCATTTCATGACTATATAAGTTATAAAATGTACAATCCACACATAAAAGTGCAGAAATTGAACAAAACTTGATATCGGAAAATAAGATTATTTCATATTTTTAGCTCATAACTTGGTCTCAAATGTCTGTTTTCAGCATTTTATGACTAAATAAGTTATAATATGTCTAGTTCACACATAAAAGTGCAGAAATTGAACAAAAACTTTAAATCTGAAAATAAGATTATTTCATATTTTTAGCTCATAACTTGGTCTCAAATGTCTGTTTTCAACATTTCATGACTAAATAAGTTATATGTCAAATCCACACATAAAAGTGCAGAAATTGAACAAAAACTTTAAATCGGAATATATGATTATTTCTATTTTTTAGCTATTATCTTGGTCTAAGGTGTCTATTGTTCAGAATTTTATGACTAAATAAGTTATAATATGTCCAAATCACACACAAAAGTGCAGAATTTGAACAGAAACTTTAAATCGGAAACAAAGATTATTTCATATTTTTAGCTCATAATTTGGTCTAAAATGTCTGTTTCAACATTTTATGACTAAATAAGTTATAATATGTCCAATTCACACATAAAAGTCCAGAAATTGAACAAAAACTTTGAATCGGAAAATAAGTTTATTTCATATTTTTAGCTCAGAACTTGGTCTAAAATGTCTATTTTCAGTATTTTATGACTAAATAAGTTATGGTATGTCCAATTCACACATAAAAGTGCCGAAATTGAAGAAAAACTTTAAATCGGAAAATAAGTTTATTTCATATTTTTAGCTCAGAACTTGGTCTCAAATGTCTGTTTTCAGCATTTCATGACTATATAATTTATAAAATGTACAATCCACACATGAGAGTGCAGAAATTGAACAAAAACTTTAAATCGTAATATATGATTATATATTATTTTGTCATAAAATGTTGAAAACGGACATTTTAGACCAAGTTATGAGCTAAAAATATGAAATAATCTTATTTTCTGATTTAAAGTTTTTGTTCAATTTCTGCACTTTTATGTGTGAATTGGACATATAACTTATTTAGTCATAAAATGCTGAAAACAGACATTTTAGACCAAGTTATGAGCTAAAAATATGAAATAATCTTTGTTTCCGATTTAAAGTTTCTGTTCAAATTCTGCACTTTTATGTGTGAATTGGACATATTATAACTTATTTAGTCATAAAATTCTGAAAATAGACATTTTAGACCAAGTTCTGAACTAAAAATATGAAATAAACTTATTTTCCGATTCAAAGTTTTTGTTCAATTTCTGGAATTTTATGTGCGAATTGGACATATTATAACTTATTTAGTCATAAAATGTTGAAACAGACATTTTAGACCAATTTATGAGCTAAAAATATGAAATAATCTTATTTTCCGATTTCAAGTTTTTGTTCAATTTCTGCACTCTCATGTGTGGATTGTACATTTTATAAATTATATAGTCATGAAATGCTGAAAACAGACATTTGAGACCAAGTTATGAGCTAAGAATATGAAATAATCTTTGTTTCCGATTTAAAGTTTATGTTCAAATTCTGCACTTTTATGTGTGAATTGGACATATTATAACTTATTTAGTCATAAAATTCTGAAAATAGACACTTTAGACCAAGATAAGAGCTAAAAAATAGAAATAATCATATATTACGATTTAAAGTTTTTGTTCAATTTCTGCACTCTCATGTGTGGATTGTACATTTTATAAATTATATAGTCATGAAATGCTGAAAACAGACATTTGAGACCAAGTTCTGAGCTAAAAATATGAAATAAACTTATTTTCCGATTTAAAGTTTTTCTTCAATTTCGGCACTTTTATGTGTGAATTGGACATACTATAACTTATTTAGTCATAAAATTCTGAAAATAGACATTTTAGACCAAGTTCTGAGCTAAAAATATGAAATAATCTTATTTTCCCATTTAAAGTTTTTGTTCAATTTCTGGACTTTTATGTGTGAATTGGACATATTATAACTTATTTAGTCATAAAATGTTGAAAAAGACATTTTAGACCAAGTTATGAGCTAGAAAGATGAAATAATCTTATTTTCCGATTTTAAGTTTTTGTTCAATTTCTGCACTTTTATATGTGGGTTTGACATATAACTTATTTAGCCATGAAATCTTGAAAACGGACATTTGAGACCAAGTTATGAGCTAAAAATATGAAATAATCTTATTTTCCGATTTAAAGTTTTTGTTCTATTTCTGAACATTTATGTGTGGATTGTACATTTTTTAACTTATATAGTCATGAAATGCTGAAAACAGACATTTGAGACCAAGTTATGAGATAAAAATATGAAATAATCTTATTTTCCGATTTAAAGTTTTTGTTCAATTTCTGCACTTTTGTGTGTGAACTAGACATATTATAACTTATTTAGTCATAAAATGCTGAAAACAGACATTTTGGACCAAGTTATGAGCTAAAAATATGAAATAATCTTTGTTTCCGATTTAAAGTTTCTGTGCAATTTCTGCACTTTTATGTGTGAATTGGACATATTATAACTTATTTAGTCATAAAATTCTGAAAATAGACATTTTAGACCAAGTTTTGAGCTAAAAATATGAAATAAACTTTTTTCCTATTCAAAGTTTTTGTTCAATTTCTAGACTTTTATGTGTGAATTGGACATATTATTACTTATTTAGTCATAAAATGTTGAAACAGACATTTTAGACCAAGTTCTGAGCTAAAAATATGAAATAAACTTATTTTCCGATTTAAAGTTTTTCTTCAATTTCGGCACTTTTATGTGTGAATTGGACATATTATAACTTATTTAGTCATACAATTCTGAAAATAGACATTTTAGACCAAGTTCTGATCCAATAATATGAAATAAACTTATTATCCGATTCAAAGTTTTTGTTCAATTTCTGGACTTTTATGTGCGAATTGGACATATTATAACTTATTTTGTCATAAAATGTTGAAACAGACATTTTAGACCAATTTATGAGCTAAAAATATGAAATAATCTTATTTTCCGATTTCAAGTTTTTGTTCAATTTCTGCACTCTCATGTGTGGATTGTACATTTTATAAATTATATAGTCATGAAATGCTGAAAACAGACATTTGAGACCAAGTTATGAGCTAAGAATATGAAATAATCTTATTTTCTGATTTAAAGTTTTTGTTCAATTTCTGCACTTTTATATGTGAATTGGACATATTATAACTTATTTAGTCATAAAATGCTGAAAACAGACATTTTAGACCAAGTTATGAGCTAAAAATATGAAATAATCTTTGTTTCCGATTTAAAGTTTATGTTCAAATTCTGCACTTTTATGTGTGAATTGGACATATTATAACTTATTTTGTCATAAAATGTTGAAAACGGACATTTTAGACCAAGTTATGAGCTAAAAATATGAAATAATCTTTGTTTCCGATTTAAAGTTTCTGTTCAAATTCTGCACTTTTATGTGTGAATTGGACATATTATAACTTATTTAGTCATAAAATTCTGAAAATAGACATTTTAGACCAAGTTCTGAGCTAAAAATATGAAATAAACTTATTTTCCGATTCAAAGTTTTTGTTCAATTTCTGGAATTTTATGTGCGAATTGGACATATTATAACTTATTTAGTCATAAAATGTTGAAACAGACATTTTAGACCAATTTATGAGCTAAAAATATGAAATAATCTTATTTTCCGATTTCAAGTTTTTGTTCAATTTCTGCACTCTCATGTGTGGATTGTACATCTTATAAAATATATAGTCATGAAATGCTGAAGACAGACATTTGAGACCAAGTTATGAGCTAAGAATATGAAATAATCTTATTTTCTGATTTAAAGTTTTTGTTCAATTTCTGCAATTTTATATGTGAATTGGACATATTAGAACTTATTTAGTCATACAATGCTGAAAACAGACATTTTAGACCAAGTTATGAGCTAAAAATATGAATTAATCTTTGTTTCCGATTTAAAGTTTATGTTCAAATTCTGCACTTTTATGTGTGAATTGGATATATTATAACTTATTTAGTCATAAAATTCTGAAAATAGACACTTTAGACCAAGATAAGAGCTAAAAAATAGAAATAATCATATATTACGATTTAAAGTTTTTTTTCAATTTCCGCACTTTTATGTTTGGATTGGACATACTATAATTTATTTAGTCATAAAATGTTGGAAACTGATCATTTTTGACCAAGTTATGAGCTAAAAATTAAAAATAATCGTATTTTCCGATTTCAAGTTTTTGTTCAATTTCTGCACTTTTATGTGAGATTGAACATTTTATAACTCATATAGTCATGAAATGCTGAAAACAGTTATTTTAGACCATGTTATGAGCTAAAAATATGAAATAAACTTATTTACCGATATAAAGTTTTTGTTCAATTTCTGAACTTTTATGTGTAAATTGGACATATTATAACTTATTTAGTCATAAAATGTTGAAACAGACATTTTAGACCAAGTTCTGAGCTAAAAATATGAAATAAACTTATTTTCCGATTTAAAGTTTTTCTTCAATTTCGGCACTTTTATGTGTGAATTGGACATATTATAACTTATTTAGTCATACAATTCTGAAAATAGACATTTTAGACCAAGTTCTGAGCTAATAATATGACATAAACTTATTTTCCGATTCAAAGTTTTTGTTCAATTTCTGGACTTTTATGTGCGAATTGGACATATTATAACTTATTTAGTCATAAAATGTTGAAACAGACATTTTAGACCAATTTATGAGCTAAAAATATGAAATAATCTTATTTTCCGATTTCAAGTTTTTGTTCAATTTCTGCACTCTCATGTGTGGATTGTACATTTTATAAATTATATAGTCATGAAATGCTGAAAACAGACATTTGAGACCAAGTTATGAGCTAAGAATATGAAATAATCTTATTTTCTGATTTAAAGTTTTTGTTCAATTTCTGCACTTTTATATTTGAATTGGACATATTATAACTTATTTAGTCATAAAATGCTGTAAACAGACATTTTAGACCAAGTTATGAGCTAAAAATATGAAATAATCTTATTTTGCGATTTAAAGTTTTTGTTCAATTTCTGCACTTTTATGTGTGAACTAGACATATTATAACCTATTTAGACATAAAATGTTTAAAACAGACATTTTAGACCAAGTTATGAGCTAAAAATATGAAATAATCTTATTTTCCGATTTAAAGTTTTTGTTCAATTTCTGCACTTTTATGTGTGAACTAGACATATTATAACTTATTTAGTCATAAAATGCTGAAAACAGACATTTTAGACCAAGTTATGAGCTAATAATGTGAAATAATCTCATTTTCCGATTTAAAGTTTTTGTTCAATTTCTGCACTTTTATGTGTGAACTAGACATATTATATCTTATTTAGTCATAAAATGATGAATACAGACATTTTAGACCAAGTTATGAGCTAAAAATATGAAATAATCTTATTTTCCGATTTAATGTTTTTGTTCAATTTCTGCACTTTTATGTGTGAACTAGACATATTATAACTTATTTAGTCATAAAATGTTGAAACAGACATTTTAGACCAAGTTATGAGCTAAAAATATGAAATAATCTTATTATTCGATTTTAAGTTTTCGTTCAATTTCTGCACTTTTATATGTGGATTTGATATATAACTTATTTAGTCATGAAATCTTGAAAACGGACATTTTAGACCAAGTTATGAGCTTAAAATATTAAATAATCTTATTTTCCGATTTCAAGTTTTTGTTCTATTTCTGAACTTTTATGTGTGGATTGTACATTTAATAGCTTATATAGTTATGAAATGTTGAAAACAGACATTTTAGACCAAGTTATGAGCTAAAAATATGAAATAATCTTATTTTATATTATTTGACATTTTTTATTATTAGCTCATAACTTGGTCTAAAATGTCTGTTTTCAGCATTTTATGACTAAATAAGTTATAATATGTCTAGTTCACACATAAAAGTGCAGAAATTGAACAAAAACTTTAAATCGGAAAATAAGATTATTTCATATTTTTAGCTCATAACTTGGTCTAAAATGTCTGTATTCAGCATTTTATGACTAAATAAGTTATATTATGTCTAGTTCACTCATAAAAGTGCAGAAATTGAACAAAAACTTTAAATCGGAAAATAAGATTATTTCATATTTTTAGCTCATAACTTGATCTCAAATGTCTGTTTTCAGCATTTTATGACTAAATAAGTTATAATATGTCTAGTTCACACATAAAAGTGCAGAAATTGAACAAAAACTTTAAGTCGGAAAATAAGATTATTTCATATTTTTAGCTCATAACTTGGTCTCAAATGTCTGTTTTCAGCATTTCATGACTATATAAGTTATAAAATGTACAATCCTCTCATAAAAGTTCAGAAATAGCACAAAAACTTGAAATCGGAAAATAAGATTATTTAATATTTCAAGCTCATAACTTGGTCTAAAATGTCCGTTTTCAAGATTTCATGACTAAATAAGTTATATGTCAAATCCACATATAAAAGTGCAGAAATTGAACAAAAACTTAAAATCGGAAAATAAGATTATTTCATATTCTTAGCTCATAACTTGGTCTAAAATGTCTGTTTCAACATTTTATGACTAAATAAGTTATAATATGTCCAATTCACACATAAAAGTCCAGAAATTGAACAAAAACTTTAAATCGGAAAATAAGATTATTTCATATTTTTAGCTCATAACTTGGTCTCAAATGTCTGTTTTCAGCATTTTATGACTAAATAAGTTATAATATGTCTAGTTCACACATAAAAGTGCAGAAATTGAACAAAAACTTTAAATCGGAAAATAAGATTATTTCATATTTTTAGCTCATAACTTGGTCTCAAATGTCTGTTTTCAACATTTCATGACTAAATAAGTTATATGTCAAATCCACACATAAAAGTGCAGAAATTGAACAAAAACTTTAAATCGGAAAATAAGATTATTTCATATTTTTAGCTCATAACTTGGTCTCAAATGTCTGTTTTCAGCATTTCATGACTATATAAGTTATAAAATGTACAATCCTCACATAAAAGTGCAGAAATTGAACAAAACTTGATATCGGAAAATAAGATTATTTCATATTTTTAGCTCATAACATGGTCTAAAATGTCCGTTTTCAACATTTTATGACAAAATAAGTTATAATATGTCCAATTCACACATAAAAGTGCAGAAATTGAACAAAAACTTTAAATCGAAAAACTAGATTATCTCATATTTTTAGCTCAAAATTTGGTCTCAAATGTCTGTTTTCAGCATTTCATGACTATATAAGTTATAAAATGTACAATCCACACATAAAAGTGCAGAAATTGAACAAAACTTGATATCGGAAATTAAGATTATTTCATATTTTTAGCTCATAACTTGGTCTCAAATGTCTGTTTTCAGCATTTTATGACTAAATAAGTTATAATATGTCTAGTTCACACATAAAAGTGCAGAAATTGAACAAAAACTTTAAATCGGAAAATAAGATTATTTCATATTTTTAGCTCATAACTTGGTCTCAAATGTCTGTTTTCAACATTTCATGACTAAATAAGTTATATGTCAAATCCACACATAAAAGTGCAGAAATTGAACAAAAACTTAAAATCGGAAAATAAGATTATTTCATATTTTTAGCTCATAGCTTGGTCTAAAGTGTCTGTTTCAACATTATATGACTTAATAAGTTATAATATGTCCAATTCACACATAAAAGTCCAGAAATTGAACAAAAGCTTTGAATCGGAAAATAAGTTTATTTCATATTTTTAGCTCAGAACTTGGTCTAAAATGTCTATTTTCAGAATTTTATGACTAAATAAGTTATAATATGTCCAATTCACACATAAAAGTGCCGAAATTGAAGAAAAACCTTAAATCGGAAAATAAGTTTATTTCATATTTTTAGCTCAGATCTTGGTCTAAAATGTCTGTTTCATCATTTTATGTCTAAATAAGTTATAATATGTCCAATTCACACATAAAAGTCCAGAAATTGAACAAAAACTTTAAATCGGAAAATAAGTTTATTTCATATCTTTAGCTCATAACATGGTCTAAAATATCTATTTTCAGCATATCATGACTATATGAGTTATAAAATGTCCAATCTCACATAAAAGTGCAGAAATTGAACAAAAACTTGAAATCGGAAAATAAGATTATTTCTAATTTTTAGCTCATAACTTGGTCAAAAATGATCAGTTTTCAACATTTTATGACTAAATAAGTTATAATATGTCCAATCCACACATAAAAGTGCGAAAATTGAACAAAAACTTTAAATCGGAATATATGATTATTTCTATTTTTTAGCTATTATCTTGGTCTAAAGTGTCTATTTTCAGAATTTTATGACTAAATAAGTTATAATATGTCCAAATCACACACAAAAGTGCAGAATTTGAACAGAAACTTTAAATCGGAAACAAAGATTATTTCATATTTTTAGCTCATAATTTGGTCTAAAATGTCTGTTTTCAGCATTTTATGACTAAATAAGTTATACTATGTCCAATTCACACATAAAAGTGCAGAAATTGAACAAAAACTTTAAATCGGAAAATAAGATAGTTCATATTTTTAGCTCATAACTTGGTCTCAAATGTCTGTTTTCAGCATTTCATGACTATATAAGTTATAAAATGTACAATCCACACATAAAAGTGCAGAAATTGAACAAAACTTGATATCGGAAAATAAGATTATTTCATATTTTTAGCTCATAACATGGTCTAAAATGTCCGTTTTCAACATTTTATGACAAAATAAGTTATAATATGTCCAATTCACACATAAAAGTGCAGAAATTGAACAAAAACTTGAAATCGGAAAATAAGATTACTTCTAATTTTTAGCTCATAACTTGGTCTAAAATGTCTGTTTCAACATTTTATGACTAAATAAGTAATAATATGTCCAATTCACACATAAAAGTCTAGAAATTGAACAAAAACTTTGAATCGGAAAATAAGTTTATTTCATATTTTTAGCTCAGAACTGAGTCTAAAATGTCTATTTTCAGAATTTTATGACTAAATAAGTTATAATATGTCCAATTCACACATAAAAGTGCCGAAATTGAAGGAAAACTTTAAATCGGAAAAAAGTTTATTTCATATTTTTAGCTCAGAACTTGGTCTACAATGTCTGGTTTCAGCATTTTATGACTAAATAATTTATAATATGTCCAATTGACACATAAAAGTGCAGAAATTGAACAAAAACTTTAAATCGGGAAATAAGATTATTTTATATTTTTAGCTCATAACATGGTCTAAAATGTCTGTTCTCAGCATTTCATGACTATATAAGTTATAAAATGTACAATCCACACATAAAAGTTCAGAAATAGAACAAAAACTTGAAATCGGAAAATAAGATTATTTAATATTTTAAGCTCATAACTTGGTCTAAAATGTCTGTTTCAACATTTTATGACTAAATAAGTTATAATATGTCCAATTCACACATAAAAGTCCAGAAATTGAACAAAAACTTTGAAACGGAAAATAAGTTTATTTCATATTTTTTTTAGCTCAGAACTTGGTCTAAAATGTCTATTTTCAGAATTTGATGACGAAATAAGATATAATATGTCCAATTCACACATAAAAGTGCCGAAATTGAAGAAAAACATTAAATCGGAAAATAAGTTTATTTCATATTTTTAGCTTAGAACTTGGTCTAAAATGTCTGTTTCAACATTTTATGACTAAATAAGTTATAATATGTCCATTCACACATAAAAGTCCAAAAACTGAACAAAAACTTTAAATCGGAAAATAAGTTTATTTCATATTTTTAGCTCATAACATGGTCTAAAATATCTGTTTTCAGCATTTCATGACTATATGAGTTATAAAATGTCCAATCTCACATAAAAGTGCAGAAATTGAACAAAAACTTTTAATCGAATAATTAGATTATCTCATATTTTTAGCTCAAAACTTGGTCTAAAATATCTGTTTTCAGCATTACATGACTATATATGTTTTAAAATGTCCAATACACACATAAAAGTGCAGAAATTGAACAAAAACTTCAAATCGGAAAATAAGATTACTTCTAATTTTTAGCTCATAACTTGGTCTAAAATGTCTGTTTCAACATTTTATGACTAAATAAGTTATAATATGTCCAATTCACACATAAAAGTCCAGATATTGAACAAAAACTTTAAATCGGAAAATAAGTTTATTTCATATTTTTAGCTCATAACATGGTCTAAAATATCTGTTTTCAGCATTTCATGACTATATGACTTATAAAATGTCCAATCGCACATAAAAGTGCAGAAATTGAACAAAAACTTGAAATCGGAAAATAAGATTATTTCTAATTTTTAGCTCATAACTTGGTCAAAAATGATCAGTTTTCAACATTTTATGACTAAATAAGTTATAATATGTCCAATCCACACATAAAAGTGCGGAAATTGAACAAAAACTTTAAATCGGAATATATGTTTATTTCTATTTTTAGCTCTTATCTTGGTCTAAAGTGTCTATTTTCAGAATTTTATGACTAAATATGTTATAATATGTCCAAATCACACACAAAAGTGCAGAATTCGAACAGAAACTTTAAATCGGAAACAAAGATTATTTCATATTTTTAGCTCATAACTTGGTCTAAAATGTCTGTTTTCAGCATTTTATGACTAAATAAGTTATAATATGTCCAATTCACACATAAAAGTGCAGAAATTGAACAAAAACTTTATATCGAAAAATTAGATTATCTCATATTTTTAGCTCAAAATTTGGTCTAAAATATCTGTTTTCAGCATTACATGACTATATGAGTTTTAAAATGTCCAATACACACATGAAAGTGCAGAAATTGAACAAAAACTTGAAATCGGAAAATAAGATTACTTCTAATTTTTAGCGCATAACTTGGTCTAAAATGTCTGTTTCAACATTTTATGACTAAATAAGTAATAATATGTCCAATACACACATAAAAGTCTAGAAATTGAACAAAAACTTTGTATCGGAAAATAAGTTTATTTCATATTTTTAGCTCAGGACTTGGTCTAAAATGTCTGGTTTCAGCATTTTATGACTAAATAAGTTATAATATGTCCAATTCACACATAAAAGTGCAGAAATTGAACAAAAACATTAAATCGGGAAATAAGATTATTTTATATTTTTAGCTCATAACACGGTCTAAAATATCTGTTTTCAGCATTTCATGACTATATGAGTTATAAAATGTCCAATCTCACATAAAAGTGCAGAAATTGAACAAAAACTTGAAATCGGAAAATAAGATTATTTCTAAATTTTAGCTCATAACTTGGTCAAAAATGATCAGTTTTCAACATTTTATGACTAAATAAGTTATAAAATGTACAATCCACACATAAAAGTGCAGAAATTGAACAAAAACTTTGAATCGGAAAATTAGTTTATTTCATTTTTTAGCTCAGAACTTGGTCTAAAATGTCTATTTTCAGAATTTTATGACTAAATATGTTATAATATGTCCAATTCACACATAAAAGTGCCGAAATTGAAGAGAAACTTTAAATCGGAAAATAAGTTTATTTCTTATATTTAGCTCAGAACTTGGTCTAAAATGTCTGGTTTCAGCATTTTATGACTAAATAAGTTATATGTCCAATTCACACATAAAAGTGCAGAAATTGAACAAAAACTTTAAATCGGGAAATAAGATTATTTTATATTTTTAGCTCAATACATGGTCTAAAATATCTGTTTTCAGCATTTCATGACTATATGAGCTATAAAATGTCCAATCTCACATAAAAGTGCAGAAATTGAACAAAAACATGAAATCGGTAAATAAGATTATTTCTAAATTTTAGCTCATAACTTGGTCAAAAATTATCAGTTTTCAACATTTTATGACTAAATAAGTTATAATATGTCCAATCCACGTATAAAAGTGCGGAAATTGAACAAAACCTTAAAATCGGAAACAAAGATTATTTCATATTTTTAGCTCATAACTTGGTCTAAAATGTCTGTTTTCAGCATTTTATGACTAAATAATTTATAATATGTCTAGTTCACTCATAAATGTGCAGAAATTGAACAAAAACTTTAAATCGGAAAATAAGATTATTTCATATTTTTAGCTCCTAACTTGGTCCAAGATGTCCGTTTTCAACATGTCATGACTAAATAAGCTATATATCAAATCCACACATAAAAGTGCAGAAATTGAACAAAAACTTAAAATCGGAAAATAAGATTATTTCATATTTTCAGCTCATAACATCGTCTCAAATGTCTGTTTTCAGTATTTCATGACTATATATGTTATAAAATGTCCAATTCACACATAAAAGTGTCGAAATTGAAGGAAAACTTTAAATCGGAAAATAAGATTATTTCATATTTTTAGCTCAGAACTTGGTCTAAAATGTCTGGTTACAGCATTTTATAACTAAATAAGTTATAATACGTCCAATGCACACATAAAAGTGCAGAAATTGAACAAAAACTTTAAATCGGGAAATAAGATTATTTTATATTTTTAGCTAATAACATGGTCTAAAATATCTGTTTTCAGCATTTCATGACTATATAAGTTATAAAATGTCCAATCCACACATGAGAGTGCAGAAATTGAACAAAAACTTCAAATCGGAAAATAAAATTACTTCTAATTTTTAGCTCATAACTTGGTCTAAAATGTCTGTTTCAACATTTTATGACTAAATAAGTTATAATATGTCCAATTCACACATAAAAGTCCAGAAATTGAACAAAAACTTTAAATCGGAAAATAAGTTTATTTCATATTTTTAGCTCATAACATGGTCTAAAATATCTGTTTTCAGCATTTCATGACTATATGAGTTATAAAATGTCAAATCGCACATAAAAGTGCAGAAATTGAACAAAAACTTGAAATCGGAAAATAAGATTATTTCCAATTTTTAGCTCATAACTTGGTCAAAAATGATCATTTTTCAACATTTTATGACTAAATAAGTTATAATATGTCCAATCCACACATAAAAGTGCGGAAATTGAACAAAAACTTTAAATCGGAATATATGTTTATTTCTATTTTTAGCTCTTATCTTGGTCTAGAGTGTATATTTTCAGAATTTTATGACTACATAAGTTATAATATGTCCAAATCACACACAAAAGTGCAGAATTCGAACAGAAACTTTAAATCGGAAACAAAGATTATTTCATATTTTTAGCTCATAACTTGGTCTAAAATGTCAGTTTTCAGCATTTTATGACTAAATAAGTTATAATATGTCCAATCACACATAAAAGTGCAGAAATTGAACAAAAACTTTAAATCAGAAAATAAGATTATTTCATATTTTTAGCTCATAACTTGGTCTAAAATGTCCGGTTTCAACATTTTATGACAAAATAAGTTATAATATGTCCAATTCACGCATAAAAGTGCAGAAATTGAACAAAAACTTTATATCGAAAAATTAGATTATCTCATATTTTTAGCTCAAAATTTGGTCTAAAATATCTGTTTTCAGCATTACATGACTATATGAGTTTTAAAATGTCCAATACACACATGAAAGTGCAGAAATTGAACAAAAACTTGAAATCGGAAAATAAGATTATTTCTAAATTTTAGCTCATAACTTGGTCAAAAATGATCAGTTTTCAACATTTTATGACTAAATAAGTTATAAAATGTACAATCCACACATAAAAGTGCAGAAATTGAACAAAAACTTTGAATCGGAAAATAAGCTTATTTCATTTTTTAGCTCAGAACTTGGTCTAAAATGTCTATTTTCAGAATTTTATGACTAAATAAGTTATAATATGTCCAATTCACACATAAAAGTGCCGAAATTGAAGAAAAACTTTAAATCGGAAAATAAGTTTATTTCTTATATTTAGCTCAGAACTTGGTCTAAAATATCTGTTTTCAGCATTACATGACTATATATGTTTTAAAATGTCCAATACACACATAAAAGTGCAGAAATTGAACAAAAACTTCAAATCGGAAAATAAGATTACTTCTAATTTTTAGCTCATAACTTGGTCTAAAATGTCTGTTTCAACATTTTATGACTAAATAAGTTATAATATGTCCAATTCACACATAAAAGTCCAGAAATTGAACAAAAACTTTAAATCGGAAAATAAGTTTATTTCATTTTTTAGCTCATAACATGGTCTAAAATATCTGTTTTCAGCATTTCATGACTATATGAGTTATAAAATGTCCAATCGCACATAAAAGTGCAGAAATTGAACAAAAACTTGAAATCGGAAAATAAGATTATTTCTAATTTTTAGCTCATAACTTGGTCAAAAATGATCAATTTTCAACATTTTATGACTAAATAAGTTATAATATGTCCAATCCACACATAAAAGTGCGGAAATTGAACAAAAACTTTAAATCGGAATATATGTTTATTTCTATTTTTAGCTCTTATCTTGGTCTAAAGTGTATATTTTCAGAATTTTATGACTAAATAAGTTATAATATGTCCAAATCACACACAAAAGTGCAGAATTCGAACAGAAACTTTAAATCGGAAACAAAGATTATTTCATATTTTTAGCTCATAACTTGGTCTAAAATGTCTGTTTTCAGCATTTTATGACTAAATAAGTTATAATATGTCCAATCACACATAAAAGTGCAGAAATTGAACAAAAACTTTAAATCAGAAAATAAGATTATTTAATATTTTTAGCTCATAACTTGGTCTAAAATGTCCGCTTTCAACATTTTATGACAAAATAAGTTATAATATGTCCAATTCACACATAAAAGTGCAGAAATTGAACAAAAACTTTAAATCGAAAAATTTGATTATCTCATATTTTTAGCTCAAAATTTGGTCTAAAATATCTGTTTTCAGCATTACATGACTATATGAGTTTTAAAATGTCCAATACACACATGAAAGTGCAGAAATTGAACAAAAACTTGAAATCGGAAAATAAGATTACTTCTAATTTTTAGCGCATAACTTGGTCTAAAATGTCTGTTTCAACATTTTATGACTAAATAAGTAATAATATGTCCAATACACACATAAAAGTCTAGAAATTGAACAAAAACTTTGTATCGGAAAATAAGTTTATTTCATATTTTTAGCTCAGAACTTGGTCTAAAATGTCTGGTTTCAGCATTTTATGACTAAATAAGTTATAATATGTCCAATTCACACATAAAATGCAGAAATTGAACAAAAACTTTAAATCGGGAAATAAGATTATTTTATATTTTTAGCTCATAACACGGTCTAAAATATCTGTTTTCAGCATTTCATGACTATATGAGTTATAAAATGTCCAATCTCACATAAAAGTGCAGAAATTGAACAAAAACTTGAAATCGGAAAATAAGATTATTTCTAAATTTTAGCTCATAACTTGGTCAAAAATGATCAGTTTTCAACATTTTATGACTAAATAAGCTATAAAATGTACAATCCACACATAAAAGTGCAGAAATTGAACAAAAACTTTGAATCGGAAAATAAGTTTATTTCATATTTTTTGCTCAGAACTTGGTCTAAAATGTCTATTTTCAGAATTTTATGACTAAATAAGTTATAATATGTCCAATTCACACATAAAAGTGCCGAAATTGAAGGAAAACTTTAAATCGGAAAAAAGTTTATTTCATATTTTTAGCTCAGAACTTGGTCTAAAATGTCTGGTTTCAGCATTTTATGACTAAATAATTTATAATATGTCCAATTGACACATAAAAGTGCAGAAATTGAACAAAAACTTTAAATCGGGAAATAAGATTATTTTATATTTTTAGCTCATAACATGGTCTAAAATGTCTGTTCTCAGCATTTCATGACTATATAAGTTATAAAATGTACAATCCACACATAAAATTTCAGAAATAGAACAAAAACTTGAAATCGGAAAATAAGATTATTTAATATTCTAAGCTCATAACTTGGTCTAAAATGTCTGTTTCAACATTTTATGACTAAATAAGTTATAATATGTCCAATTCACACATAAAAGTGCAGAAATTGAACAAAAACTTTGAAACGGAAAATAAGTTTATTTCATATTTTTTTTAGCTCAGAACTTGGTCTAAAATGTCTATTTTCAGAATTTGATGACGAAATAAGATATAATATGTCCAATTCACACATAAAAGTGCCGAAATTGAAGAAAAACATTAAATCGGAAAATAAGTTTATTTCATATTTTTAGCTTAGAACTTGGTCTAAAATGTCTGTTTCAACATTTTATGACTAAATAAGTTATAATATGTCCATTCACACATAAAAGTCCAAAAACTGAACAAAAACTTTAAATCGGAAAATAAGTTTATTTCATATTTTTAGCTCATAACATGGTCTAAAATATCTGTTTTCAGCATTTCATGACTATATGAGTTATAAAATGTCCAATCTCACATAAAAGTGCCGAAATTGAACAAAAACTTGAAATCGGAAAATAAGATTATTTCTAATTTTTAGCCCATAACTTGGTCAAAAATGATCAGTTTTCAACATTTTATGACTAAATAAGTTATAATATGTCCAATCCACACATAAAAGTGCGGAAATTGAACAAAAACTTTAAATCGGAATATATGATTAGTTCTATTTTTTAGCTCTTATCTTGGTCTAAAGTGTCTATTTTCAGAACTTTATGACTAAATAATTTATAATATGTCCAATTCACTTATAAAAGTGCAGAATTTGAACAGAAACTTTAAATCGGAAACAAAGATTATTTCACATTTTTAGCTCATAACTTGGTCTAAAATGTCTGTTTTCAGCATTTTATGACTAAATAAGTTGTAATATGTCCAATTCACACATAAATGTGCAGAAATTGAACAAAAACTTTAAATCAGAAAATAAGAATATTTCATATTCTTAGCTCATAAATTGGTCTCAAATGTCTGCTTTCAGCATTTCATAACTAAATAAGTTATAATATGTCCAATTCACACATAAAAGTGCAGAAATTGAACAAAAACTTTGAAACGGAAAATAAGTTTATTTCATATTTTTTTTAGCTCAGAACTTGGTCTAAAATGTCTATTTTCAGAATTTGATGACGAAATAAGATATAATATGTCCAATTCACACATAAAAGTGCCGAAATTGAAGATAAACATTAAATCGGAAAATAAGTTCATTTCATATTTTTAGCTTAGAACTTGGTCTAAAATGTCTGTTTCAACATTTTATGACTATATAAGTTATAATATGTCCATTCACACATAAAAGTCCAAAAACTGAACAAAAACTTTAAATCGGAAAATAAGTTTATTTCATATTTTTAGCTCATAACATGGTCTAAAATATCTGTTTTCAGCATTTCATGACTATATGAGTTATAAAATGTCCAATCTCACATAAAAGTGCCGAAATTGAACAAAAACTTGAAATCGGAAAATAAGATTATTTCTAATTTTTAGCCCATAACTTGGTCAAAAATGATCAGTTTTCAACATTTTATGACTAAATAAGTTATAATATGTCCAATCCACACATAAAAGTGCGGAAATTGAACAAAAACTTTAAATCGGAATATATGATTAGTTCTATTTTTTAGCTCTTATCTTGGTCTAAAGTGTCTATTTTCAGAACTTTATGACTAAATAATTTATAATATGTCCAATTCACTTATAAAAGTGCAGATTTTGAACAGAAACTTTAAATCGGAAACAAAGATTATTTCACATTTTTAGCTCATAACTTGGTCTAAAATGTCTGTTTTCAGCATTTTATGACTAAATAAGTTGTAATATGTCCAATTCACACATAAATGTGCAGAAATTGAACAAAAACTTTAAATCAGAAAATAAGAATATTTCATATTCTTAGCTCATAAATTGGTCTCAAATGTCTGCTTTCAGCATTTCATAACTAAATAAGTTATAATATGTCCAATTCACACATAAAAGTGCAGAAATTGAACAAAAACTTTTAATCGAATAATTAGATTATCTCATATTTTTAGCTCAAAACTTGGTCTAAAATATCTGTTTTCAGCATTACATGACTATATATGTTTTAAAATGTCCAATACACACATAAAAGTGCAGAAATTGAACAAAAACTTCAAATCGGAAAATAAGATTACTTCTAATTTTTAGCTCATAACTTGGTCTAAAATGTCTGTTTCAACATTTTATGACTAAATAAGTTATAATATGTCCAATTCACACATAAAAGTCCAGATATTGAACAAAAACTTTAAATCGGAAAATAAGTTTATTTCATATTTTTAGCTCATAACATGGTCTAAAATATCTGTTTTCAGCATTTCATGACTATATGACTTATAAAATGTCCAATCGCACATAAAAGTGCAGAAATTGAACAAAAACTTGAAATCGGAAAATAAGATTATTTCTAATTTTCATCTCATAACTTGGTCTAAAATGTCTGTTTTCAGCATTTTATGACTAAATAAGTTATAATATGTCCAATTCACACATAAAAGTGCAGAAATTGAACAAAAACTTTATATCGAAAAATTAGATTATCTCATATTTTTAGCTCAAAATTTGGTCTAAAATATCTGTTTTCAGCATTACATGACTATATGAGTTTTAAAATGTCCAATACACACATGAAAGTGCAGAAATTGAACAAAAACTTGAAATCGGAAAATAAGATTACTTCTAATTTTTAGCGCATAACTTGGTCTAAAATGTCTGTTTCAACATTTTATGACTAAATAAGTAATAATATGTCCAATACACACATAAAAGTCTACAAATTGAACAAAAACTTTGTATCGGAAAATAAGTTTATTTCATATTTTTAGCTCAGGACTTGGTCTAAAATGTCTGGTTTCAGCATTTTATGACTAAATAAGTTATAATATGTCCAATTCACACATAAAAGTGCAGAAATTGAACAAAAACATTAAATCGGGAAATAAGATTATTTTATATTTTTAGCTCATAACACGGTCTAAAATATCTGTTTTCAGCATTTCATGACTATATGAGTTATAAAATGTCCAATCTCACATAAAAGTGCAGAAAGTGAACAAAAACTTGAAATCGGAAAATAAGATTATTTCTAAATTTTAGCTCATAACTTGGTCAAAAATGATCAGTTTTCAACATTTTATGACTAAATAAGTTATAAAATGTACAATCCACACATAAAAGTGCAGAAATTGAACAAAAACTTTGAATCGGAAAATAAGTTTATTTCATTTTTTAGCTCAGAACTTGGTCTAAAATGTCTATTTTCAGAATTTTATGACTAAATAAGTTATAATATGTCCAATTCACACATAAAAGTGCCGAAATTGAAGAGAAACTTTAAATCGGAAAATAAGTTTATTTCTTATATTTAGCTCAGAACTTGGTCTAAAATGTCTGGTTTCAGCATTTTATGACTAAATAAGTTATATGTCCAATTCACACATAAAAGTGCAGAAATTGAACAAAAACTTTAAATCGGGAAATAAGATTATTTTATATTTTTAGCTCAAAACATGGTCTAAAATATCTGTTTTCAGCATTTCATGACTATATGAGTTATAAAATGTCCAATCTCACATAAAAGTGCAGAAATTGAACAAAAGCTTTGAATCGGAAAATAAGTTTATTTCATATTTTTAGCTCAGAACTTGGTCTAAAATGTCTATTTTCAGAATTTTATGACTAAATAAGTTATAATATGTCCAATTCACACATAAAAGTGCCGAAATTGAAGAAAAACCTTAAATCGGAAAATAAGTTTATTTCATATTTTTAGCTCAGATCTTGGTCTAAAATGTCTGTTTCAACATTTTATGTCTAAATAAGTTATAATATGTCCAATTCACACATAAAAGTCCAGAAATTGATCAAAAACTTTAAATCGGAAAATAAGTTTATTTCGTATTTTTAGCTCATAACATGGTCTAAAATATCTATTTTCAGCATATCATGACTATATGAGTTATAAAATGTCCAATCTCACATAAAAGTGCAGAAATTGAACAAAAACTTGAAATCGGAAAATAAGATTATTTCTAATTTTTAGGTCTTAACTTGGTCTAAAATATCTATTTTCAGAATTGTATGACTAAATAAGTTATAATATGTCCAATTCACACATAAAATTGCCGAAATTGAACAAAAACTTTAAAACGGAATATATGATTATTTCTATTTTTTAGCTATTATCTTGGTCCAAAGTGTCTATTTTCAGAATTTTATGACTAAATAAGTTATAATATGTCCAAATCACACACAAAAGTGCAGAATTTGAACAGAAACTTTAAATCGGAAACAAAGATTATTTCATATTTTTAGCTCATAATTTGGTCTAAAATGTCTGTTTTCAGCATTTTATGACTAAATAAGTTATACTATGTCCAATTCACACATAAAAGTGCAGAAATTGAACAAAAACTTTAAATCAGAAAATAAGATTATTTCATATTTTTAGCTCATAACTTGGTCTCAAATGTCTGTTTTCAGCATTTCATGACTATATAAGTTATAAAATGTACAATCCACACATAAAAGTGCAGAAATTGAACAAAACTTGATATCGGAAAATAAGATTATTTCATATTTTTAGCTCATAACATGGTCTTAAATGTCCGTTTTCAACATTTTATGACAAAATAAGTTATAATATGTCCAATTCACACATAAAAGTGCAGAAATTGAACAAAAACTTTAAATCGAAAAATTAGATTATCTCATATTTTTAGCTCAAAATTTGGTCTCAAATGTCTGTTTTCAGCATTTCATGACTATATAAGTTATAAAATGTACAATCCACACATAAAAGTGCAGAAATTGAACAAAACTTAATATCGGAAAATAAGATTATTTCATATTTTTAGCTCATAACTTGGTCTCAAATGTCTGTTTTCAGCATTTTATGACTAAATATGTTATAATATGTCTAGTTCACACATAAAAGTGCAGAAATTGAACAAAAACTTTAAATCGGAAAATAAGATTATTTCATATTTTTAGCTCATAACTTGGTCTCAAATGTCTGTTTTCAACATTTCATGACTAAATAAGTTATATGTCAAATCCACACATAAAAGTGCAGAAATTGAACAAAAACTTAAAATCGGAAAATAAGATTATTTCATATTTTTAGCTCATAGCTTGGTCTAAAGTGTCTGTTTCAACATTATATGACTAAATAAGTTATAATATGTCCAATTCACACATAAAAGTCCAGAAATAGAACAAAAGCTTTGAATCGGAAAATAAGTTTATTTCATATTTTTAGCTCAGAACTTGGTCTAAAATGTCTATTTTCAGAATTTTATGACTAAATAAGTTATAATATGTCCAATTCACACATAAAAGTGCCGAAATTGAAGAAAAACCTTAAATCGGAAAATAAGTTTATTTCATATTTTTAGCTCAGATCTTGGTCTAAAATGTCTGTTTCAACATTTTATGTCTAAATAAGTTATAATATGTCCAATTCACACATAAAAGTCCAGAAATTGAACAAAAACTTTAAATCGGAAAATAAGTTTATTTCATATTTTTAGCTCATAATATGGTCTAAAATATCTATTTTCAGCATATCATGACTATATGAGTTATAAAATGTCCAATCTCACATAAAAGTGCAGAAATTGAACAAAAACTTGAAATCGGAAAATAAGATTATTTCTAATTTTTAGCTCATAACTTGGTCAAAAATGATCAGTTTTCAACATTTTATGACTAAATAAATTATAATATGTCCAATCCACACATAAAAGTGCGAAAATTGAACAAAAACTTTAAATCGGAATATATGATTATTTCTATTTTTTAGCTATTATCTTGGTCTAAAGTGTCTATTTTCAGAATTTTATGACTAAATAAGTTATAATATGTCCAAATCACACACAAAAGTGCAGAATTTGAACAGAAACTTTAAATCGGAAACAAAGATTATTTCATATTTTTAGCTCATAATTTGGTCTAAAATGTCTGTTTTCAACATTTTATGACAAAATAAGTTATAATATGTTCAATTCACACATAAAAGTGCAGAAATTGAACAAAAACTTGAAATCGGAAAATAAGATTACTTCTAATTTTTAGCTCATAACTTGGTCTAAAATGTCTGTTTCAACATTTTATGACTAAATAAGTAATAATATGTCCAATTCACACATAAAAGTCTAGAAATTGAACAAAAACTTTGAATCGGAAAATAAGTTTATTTCATATTTTTAGCTCAGAACTGAGTCTAAAATGTCTATTTTCAGAATTTTATGACTAAATAAGTTATAATATGTCCAATTCACACATAAAAGTGCCGAAATTGAAGGAAAACTTTAAATCGGAAAAAAGTTTATTTCATATTTTTAGCTCAGAACTTGGTCTAAAATGTCTGGTTTCAGCATTTTATGACTAAATAATTTATAATATGTCCAATTGACACATAAAGTGCAGAAATTGAACAAAAACTTTAAATCAGAAAATAAGATTATTTCATATTTTTAGCTCATAACTTGGTCTCAAATGTCTGTTTTCAGCATTTCATGACTATATAAGTTATAAAATGTACAATCCACACATAAAAGTGCAGAAATTGAACAAAACTTGATATCGGAAAATAAGATTATTTCATATTTTTAGCTCATAACATGGTCTTAAATGTCCGTTTTCAACATTTTATGACAAAATAAGTTATAATATGTCCAATTCACACATAAAAGTGCAGAAATTGAACAAAAACTTTAAATCGAAAAATTAGATTATCTCATATTTTTAGCTCAAAATTTGGTCTCAAATGTCTGTTTTCAGCATTTCATGACTATATAAGTTATAAAATGTACAATCCACACATAAAAGTGCAGAAATTGAACAAAACTTAATATCGGAAAATAAGATTATTTCATATTTTTAGCTCATAACTTGGTCTCAAATGTCTGTTTTCAGCATTTTATGACTAAATATGTTATAATATGTCTAGTTCACACATAAAAGTGCAGAAATTGAACAAAAACTTTAAATCGGAAAATAAGATTATTTCATATTTTTAGCTCATAACTTGGTCTCAAATGTCTGTTTTCAACATTTCATGACTAAATAAGTTATATGTCAAATCCACACATAAAAGTGCAGAAATTGAACAAAAACTTAAAATCGGAAAATAAGATTATTTCATATTTTTAGCTCATAGCTTGGTCTAAAGTGTCTGTTTCAACATTATATGACTAAATAAGTTATAATATGTCCAATTCACACATAAAAGTCCAGAAATAGAACAAAAGCTTTGAATCGGAAAATAAGTTTATTTCATATTTTTAGCTCAGAACTTGGTCTAAAATGTCTATTTTCAGAATTTTATGACTAAATAAGTTATAATATGTCCAATTCACACATAAAAGTGCCGAAATTGAAGAAAAACCTTAAATCGGAAAATAAGTTTATTTCATATTTTTAGCTCAGATCTTGGTCTAAAATGTCTGTTTCAACATTTTATGTCTAAATAAGTTATAATATGTCCAATTCACACATAAAAGTCCAGAAATTGAACAAAAACTTTAAATCGGAAAATAAGTTTATTTCATATTTTTAGCTCATAACATGGTCTAAAATATCTATTTTCAGCATATCATGACTATATGAGTTATAAAATGTCCAATCTCACATAAAAGTGCAGAAATTGAACAAAAACTTGAAATCGGAAAATAAGATTATTTCTAATTTTTAGCTCATAACTTGGTCAAAAATGATCAGTTTTCAACATTTTATGACTAAATAAATTATAATATGTCCAATCCACACATAAAAGTGCGAAAATTGAACAAAAACTTTAAATCGGAATATATGATTATTTCTATTTTTTAGCTATTATCTTGGTCTAAAGTGTCTATTTTCAGAATTTTATGACTAAATAAGTTATAATATGTCCAAATCACACACAAAAGTGCAGAATTTGAACAGAAACTTTAAATCGGAAACAAAGATTATTTCATATTTTTAGCTCATAATTTGGTCTAAAATGTCTGTTTTCAGCATTTTATGACTAAATAAGTTATACTATGTCCAATTCACTCATAAAAGTGCAGAAATTGAACAAAAACTTTAAATCAGAAAATAAGATAGTTCATATTTTCAGCTCATAACTTGGTCTCAAATGTCTGTTTTCAGCATTTCATGACTATATAAGTTATAAAATGTACAATCCACACATAAAAGTGCAGAAATTGAACAAAACTTGATATCGGAAAATAAGATTATTTCATATTTTTAGCTCATAACATGGTCTAAAATGTCCGTTTTCAACATTTTATGACAAAATAAGTTATAATATGTTCAATTCACACATAAAAGTGCAGAAATTGAACAAAAACTTGAAATCGGAAAATAAGATTACTTCTAATTTTTAGCTCATAACTTGGTCTAAAATGTCTGTTTCAACATTTTATGACTAAATAAGTAATAATATGTCCAATTCACACATAAAAGTCTAGAAATTGAACAAAAACTTTGAATCGGAAAATAAGTTTATTTCATATTTTTAGCTCAGAACTGAGTCTAAAATGTCTATTTTCAGAATTTTATGACTAAATAAGTTATAATATGTCCAATTCACACATAAAAGTGCCGAAATTGAAGGAAAACTTTAAATCGGAAAAAAGTTTATTTCATATTTTTAGCTCAGAACTTGGTCTAAAATGTCTGGTTTCAGCATTTTATGACTAAATAATTTATAATATGTCCAATTGACACATAAAGTGCAGAAATTGAACAAAAACTTTAAATCGGGAAATAAGATTATTTTATATTTTTAGCTCATAACATGGTCTAAAATGTCTGTTCTCAGCATTTCATGACTATATAAGTTATAAAATGTACAATCCACACATAAAAGTTCAGAAATAGAACAAAAACTTGAAATCGGAAAATAAGATTATTTAATATTTTAAGCTCATAACTTGGTCTAAAATGTCTGTTTCAACATTTTATGACTAAATAAGTTATAATATGTCCAATTCACACATAAAAGTCCAGAAATTGAACAAAAACTTTGAAACGGAAAATAAGTTTATTTCATATTTTTTTTAGCTCAGAACTTGGTCTAAAATGTCTATATTCAGAATTTGATGAAGAAATAAGATATAATATGTCCAATTCACACATAAAAGTGCCGAAATTGAAGAAAAACATTAAATCGGAAAATAAGTTTATTTCATATTTTTAGCTTAGAACATGGTCTAAAATATCTGTTTTCAGCATTTCATGACTATATGAGTTATAAAATGTCCAATCTCACATAAAAGTGCAGAAATTGAACAAAAACTTGAAATCGGAAAATAAGATTATTTCTAATTTTTAGCCCATAACTTGGTCAAAAATGATCAGTTTTCAACATTTTATGACTAAATAAGTTATAATATGTCCAATCCACACATAAAAGTGCGGAAATTGAACAAAAACTTTAAATCGGAATATATGATTAGTTCTATTTTTTAGCTCTTATCTTGGTCTAAAGTGTCTATTTTCAGAACTTTATGACTAAATAAGTTATAATATGTCCAATTCACATATAAAAGTGCAGAATTTGAACAGAAACTTTAAATCGGAATATATGATTAGTTCTATTTTTTAGCTCTTATCTTGGTCTAAAGTGTCTATTTTCAGAACTTTATGACTAAATAATTTATAATATGTCCAATTCACTTATAAAAGTGCAGAATTTGAACAGAAACTTTAAATCGGAAACAAAGATTATTTCACATTTTTAGCTCATAACTTGGTCTAAAATGTCTGTTTTCAGCATTTTATGACTAAATAAGTTGTAATATGTCCAATTCACACATAAATGTGCAGAAATTGAACAAAAACTTTAAATCAGAAAATAAGAATATTTCATATTCTTAGCTCATAAATTGGTCTCAAATGTCTGCTTTCAGCATTTCATAACTAAATAAGTTATAATATGTCCAATTCACACATAAAAGTGCAGAAATTGAACAAAAACTTTTAATCGAATAATTAGATTATCTCATATTTTTAGCTCAAAACTTGGTCTAAAATATCTGTTTTCAGCATTACATGACTATATATGTTTTAAAATGTCCAATACACACATAAAAGTGCAGAAATTGAACAAAAACTTCAAATCGGAAAATAAGATTACTTCTAATTTTTAGCTCATAACTTGGTCTAAAATGTCTGTTTCAACATTTTATGACTAAATAAGTTATAATATGTCCAATTCACACATAAAAGTCCAGATATTGAACAAAAACTTTAAATCGGAAAATAAGTTTATTTCATATTTTTAGCTCATAACATGGTCTAAAATATCTGTTTTCAGCATTTCATGACTATATGACTTATAAAATGTCCAATCGCACATAAAAGTGCAGAAATTGAACAAAAACTTGAAATCGGAAAATAAGATTATTTCTAATTTTTAGCTCATAACTTGGTCTAAAATGTCTGTTTTCAGCATTTTATGACTAAATAAGTTATAATATGTCCAATTCACACATAAAAGTGCAGAAATTGAACAAAAACTTTATATCGAAAAATTAGATTATCTCATATTTTTAGCTCAAAATTTGGTCTAAAATATCTGTTTTCAGCATTACATGACTATATGAGTTTTAAAATGTCCAATACACACATGAAAGTGCAGAAATTGAACAAAAACTTGAAATCGGAAAATAAGATTACTTCTAATTTTTAGCGCATAACTTGGTCTAAAATGTCTGTTTCAACATTTTATGACTAAATAAGTAATAATATGTCCAATACACACATAAAAGTCTAGAAATTGAACAAAAACTTTGTATCGGAAAATAAGTTTATTTCATATTTTTAGCTCAGGACTTGGTCTAAAATGTCTGGTTTCAGCATTTTATGACTAAATAAGTTATAATATGTCCAATTCACACATAAAAGTGCAGAAATTGAACAAAAACATTAAATCGGGAAATAAGATTATTTTATATTTTTAGCTCATAACACGGTCTAAAATATCTGTTTTCAGCATTTCATGACTATATGAGTTATAAAATGTCCAATCTCACATAAAAGTGCAGAAAGTGAACAAAAACTTGAAATCGGAAAATAAGATTATTTCTAAATTTTAGCTCATAACTTGGTCAAAAATGATCAGTTTTCAACATTTTATGACTAAGTAAGTTATAAAATGTACAATCCACACATAAAAGTGCAGAAATTGAACAAAAACTTTGAATCGGAAAATAAGTTTATTTCATTTTTTAGCTCAGAACTTGGTCTAAAATGTCTATTTTCAGAATTTTATGACTAAATAAGTTATAATATGTCCAATTCACACATAAAAGTGCCGAAATTGAAGAGAAACTTTAAATCGGAAAATAAGTTTATTTCTTATATTTAGCTCAGAACTTGGTCTAAAATGTCTGGTTTCAGCATTTTATGACTAAATAAGTTATATGTCCAATTCACACATAAAAGTGCAGAAATTGAACAAAAACTTTAAATCGGGAAATAAGATTATTTTATATTTTTAGCTCAAAACATGGTCTAAAATATCTGTTTTCAGCATTTCATGACTATATGAGTTATAAAATGTCCAATCTCACATAAAAGTGCAGAAATTGAACAAAAGCTTTGAATCGGAAAATAAGTTTATTTCATATTTTTAGCTCAGAACTTGGTCTAAAATGTCTATTTTCAGAATTTTATGACTAAATAAGTTATAATATGTCCAATTCACACATAAAAGTGCCGAAATTGAAGAAAAACCTTAAATCGGAAAATAAGTTTATTTCATATTTTTAGCTCAGATCTTGGTCTAAAATGTCTGTTTCAACATTTTATGTCTAAATAAGTTATAATATGTCCAATTCACACATAAAAGTCCAGAAATTGATCAAAAACTTTAAATCGGAAAATAAGTTTATTTCGTATTTTTAGCTCATAACATGGTCTAAAATATCTATTTTCAGCATATCATGACTATATGAGTTATAAAATGTCCAATCTCACATAAAAGTGCAGAAATTGAACAAAAACTTGAAATCGGAAAATAAGATTATTTCTAATTTTTAGGTCTTAACTTGGTCTAAAATATCTATTTTCAGAATTGTATGACTAAATAAGTTATAATATGTCCAATTCACACATAAAATTGCCGAAATTGAACAAAAACTTTAAAACGGAATATATGATTATTTCTATTTTTTAGCTATTATCTTGGTCCAAAGTGTCTATTTTCAGAATTTTATGACTAAATAAGTTATAATATGTCCAAATCACACACAAAAGTGCAGAATTTGAACAGAAACTTTAAATCGGAAACAAAGATTATTTCATATTTTTAGCTCATAATTTGGTCTAAAATGTCTGTTTTCAGCATTTTATGACTAAATAAGTTATACTATGTCCAATTCACACATAAAAGTGCAGAAATTGAACAAAAACTTTAAATCAGAAAATAAGATTATTTCATATTTTTAGCTCATAACTTGGTCTCAAATGTCTGTTTTCAGCATTTCATGACTATATAAGTTATAAAATGTACAATCCACACATAAAAGTGCAGAAATTGAACAAAACTTGATATCGGAAAATAAGATTATTTCATATTTTTAGCTCATAACATGGTCTTAAATGTCCGTTTTCAACATTTTATGACAAAATAAGTTATAATATGTCCAATTCACACATAAAAGTGCAGAAATTGAACAAAAACTTTAAATCGAAAAATTAGATTATCTCATATTTTTAGCTCAAAATTTGGTCTCAAATGTCTGTTTTCAGCATTTCATGACTATATAAGTTATAAAATGTACAATCCACACATAAAAGTGCAGAAATTGAACAAAACTTAATATCGGAAAATAAGATTATTTCATATTTTTAGCTCATAACTTGGTCTCAAATGTCTGTTTTCAGCATTTTATGACTAAATATGTTATAATATGTCTAGTTCACACATAAAAGTGCAGAAATTGAACAAAAACTTTAAATCGGAAAATAAGATTATTTCATATTTTTAGCTCATAACTTGGTCTCAAATGTCTGTTTTCAACATTTCATGACTAAATAAGTTATATGTCAAATCCACACATAAAAGTGCAGAAATTGAACAAAAACTTAAAATCGGAAAATAAGATTATTTCATATTTTTAGCTCATAGCTTGGTCTAAAGTGCCTGTTTCAACATTATATGACTAAATAAGTTATAATATGTCCAATTCACACATAAAAGTCCAGAAATAGAACAAAAGCTTTGAATCGGAAAATAAGTTTATTTCATATTTTTAGCTCAGAACTTGGTCTAAAATGTCTATTTTCAGAATTTTATGACTAAATAAGTTATAATATGTCCAATTCACACATAAAAGTGCCGAAATTGAAGAAAAACCTTAAATCGGAAAATAAGTTTATTTCATATTTTTAGCTCAGATCTTGGTCTAAAATGTCTGTTTCAACATTTTATGTCTAAATAAGTTATAATATGTCCAATTCACACATAAAAGTCCAGAAATTGAACAAAAACTTTAAATCGGAAAATAAGTTTATTTCATATTTTTAGCTCATAACATGGTCTAAAATATCTATTTTCAGCATATCATGACTATATGAGTTATAAAATGTCCAATCTCACATAAAAGTGCAGAAATTGAACAAAAACTTGAAATCGGAAAATAAGATTATTTCTAATTTTTAGCTCATAACTTGGTCAAAAATGATCAGTTTTCAACATTTTATGACTAAATAAATTATAATATGTCCAATCCACACATAAAAGTGCGAAAATTGAACAAAAACTTTAAATCGGAATATATGATTATTTCTATTTTTTAGCTATTATCTTGGTCTAAAGTGTCTATTTTCAGAATTTTATGACTAAATAAGTTATAATATGTCCAAATCACACACAAAAGTGCAGAATTTGAACAGAAACTTTAAATCGGAAACAAAGATTATTTCATATTTTTAGCTCATAATTTGGTCTAAAATGTCTGTTTTCAGCATTTTATGACTAAATAAGTTATACTATGTCCAATTCACTCATAAAAGTGCAGAAATTGAACAAAAACTTTAAATCAGAAAATAAGATAGTTCATATTTTCAGCTCATAACTTGGTCTCAAATGTCTGTTTTCAGCATTTCATGACTATATAAGTTATAAAATGTACAATCCACACATAAAAGTGCAGAAATTGAACAAAACTTGATATCGGAAAATAAGATTATTTCATATTTTTAGCTCATAACATGGTCTAAAATGTCCGTTTTCAACATTTTATGACAAAATAAGTTATAATATGTTCAATTCACACATAAAAGTGCAGAAATTGAACAAAAACTTGAAATCGGAAAATAAGATTACTTCTAATTTTTAGCTCATAACTTGGTCTAAAATGTCTGTTTCAACATTTTATGACTAAATAAGTAATAATATGTCCAATTCACACATAAAAGTCTAGAAATTGAACAAAAACTTTGAATCGGAAAATAAGTTTATTTCATATTTTTAGCTCAGAACTGAGTCTAAAATGTCTATTTTCAGAATTTTATGACTAAATAAGTTATAATATGTCCAATTCACACATAAAAGTGCCGAAATTGAAGGAAAACTTTAAATCGGAAAAAAGTTTATTTCATATTTTTAGCTCAGAACTTGGTCTAAAATGTCTGGTTTCAGCATTTTATGACTAAATAATTTATAATATGTCCAATTGACACATAAAGTGCAGAAATTGAACAAAAACTTTAAATCGGGAAATAAGATTATTTTATATTTTTAGCTCATAACATGGTCTAAAATGTCTGTTCTCAGCATTTCATGACTATATAAGTTATAAAATGTACAATCCACACATAAAAGTTCAGAAATAGAACAAAAACTTGAAATCGGAAAATAAGATTATTTAATATTTTAAGCTCATAACTTGGTCTAAAATGTCTGTTTCAACATTTTATGACTAAATAAGTTATAATATGTCCAATTCACACATAAAAGTCCAGAAATTGAACAAAAACTTTGAAACGGAAAATAAGTTTATTTCATATTTTTTTTAGCTCAGAACTTGGTCTAAAATGTCTATATTCAGAATTTGATGAAGAAATAAGATATAATATGTCCAATTCACACATAAAAGTGCCGAAATTGAAGAAAAACATTAAATCGGAAAATAAGTTTATTTCATATTTTTAGCTTAGAACATGGTCTAAAATATCTGTTTTCAGCATTTCATGACTATATGAGTTATAAAATGTCCAATCTCACATAAAAGTGCAGAAATTGAACAAAAACTTGAAATCGGAAAATAAGATTATTTCTAATTTTTAGCCCATAACTTGGTCAAAAATGATCAGTTTTCAACATTTTATGACTAAATAAGTTATAATATGTCCAATCCACACATAAAAGTGCGGAAATTGAACAAAAACTTTAAATCGGAATATATGATTAGTTCTATTTTTTAGCTCTTATCTTGGTCTAAAGTGTCTATTTTCAGAACTTTATGACTAAATAAGTTATAATATGTCCAATTCACATATAAAAGTGCAGAATTTGAACAGAAACTTTAAATCGGAAACAAAGATTATTTCATATTTTTAGCTCATAACTTGGTCTAAAATGTCTGTTTTCAGCATTTTATGACTAAATAAGTTGTAATATGTCCAATTCACACATAAAAGTGCAGAAATTGAACAAAAACTTTAAATCAGAAAATAAGATTATTTCATATTCTTAGCTCATAAATTGGTCTCAAATGTCTGCTTTCAGCATTTCATGACTAAATAAGTTATAATATGTCCAATTCACACATAAAAGTGCAGAAATTGAACAAAAACTTTTAATCGAATAATTAGATTATCTCATATTTTTAGCTCAAAACTTGGTCTAAAATATCTGTTTTCAGCATTACATGACTATATATGTTTTAAAATGTCCAATACACACATAAAAGTGCAGAAATTGAACAAAAACTTCAAATCGGAAAATAAAATTACTTCTAATTTTTAGCTCATAACTTGGTCTAAAATGTCTGTTTCAACATTTTATGACTAAATAAGTTATAACATGTCCAATTCACACATAAAAGTCCAGAAACTGAACAAAAACTTTAAATCGGAAAATAAGTTTATTTAATATTTTTAGCTCATAACATGGTCTAAAATATCTGTTTTCAGCATTTCATGACTATATGAGTTATAAAATGTCCAATCGCACATAAAAGTGCAGAAATTGAACAAAAACTTGAAATCGGAAAATAAGATTATTTCTAATTTTTAGCTCATAACTTGGTCAAAAGTGATCAGTTTTCAACATTTTATGACTAAATAAGTTATAATATGTCCAATCCACACATAAAAGTGCGGAAATTGAACAAAAACTTTAAATCGGAATATATGTTTATTTCTATTTTTAGCTCTTATCTTGGTCTAGAGTGTCTATTTTCAGAATTTTATGACTAAATAAGTTATAATATGTCCAAATCACACACAAAAGTGCAGAATTCGAACAGAAACTTTAAATCGGAAACAAAGATTATTTCATATTTTTAGCTCATAACTTGGTCTAAAATGTCAGTTTTCAGCATTTTATGACTAAATAAGTTATAATATGTCCAATCACACATAAAAGTGCAGAAATTGAACAAAAACTTTAAATCAGAAAATAAGATTATTTCATATTTTTAGCTCATAACTTGGTCTAAAATGTCCGTTTTCAACATTTTATGACAAAATAAGTTATAATATGTCCAATTCACACATAAAAGTGCAGAAATTGAACAAAAACTTTATATCGAAAAATTAGATTATCTCATATTTTTAGCTCAAAATTTGGTCTAAAATATCTGTTTTCAGCATTACATGACTATATGAGTTTTAAAATGTCCAATACACACATGAAAGTGCAGAAATTGAACAAAAACTTGAAATCGGAAAATAAGATTACTTCTAATTTTTAGCGCATAACTTGGTCTAAAATGTCTGTTTCAACATTGCTCAGAACTTGGTCTAAAATGTCTGGTTTCAGCATTTTATGACTAAATAAGTTATAATATGTCCAATTCACACATAAAAGTGCAGAAATTGAACAAAAACTTTAAATCGGGAAATAAGATTATTTTATATTTTTAGCTCATAACACGGTCTAAAATATCTGTTTTCAGCATTTCATGACTATATGAGTTATAAAATGTCCAATCTCACATAAAAGTGCAGAAATTGAACAAAAACTTGAAATCGGAAAATAAGATTATTTCTAAATTTTAGCTCATAACTTGGTCAAAAATTATCAGTTTTAAAAATTTTATGACTAGATAAGTTATAATATGTCCAATCCACGTATAAAAGTGCGGAAATTGAACAATACCTTAAAATCGGAAACAAAGATTATTTCATATTTTTAGCTCATAACTTGGTCTAAAATGTCTGTTTTCAGCATTTTATGACTAAATAATTTATAATATGTCTAGTTCACTCATAAATGTGCAGAAATTGAACAAAAACTTTAAATCGGAAAATAAGATTATTTCATATTTTTAGCTCATAACTTGGTCTAAGATGTCCGTTTTCAACATGTCATGACTAAATAAGCTATATATCAAATCCACACATAAAAGTGCAGAAATTGAACAAAAACTTAAAATCGGAAAATAAGATTATTTCATATTTTCAGCTCATAACATCGTCTCAAATGTCTGTTTTCAGTATTTCATGACAATATAAGTTATAAAATGTCCAATTCACACATAAAAGTGCCGAAATTGAAGAAAAACTTTAAATCGGAAAATAAGATTATTTCATATTTTTACCTCATAGCTTGGTCTAAAATGTCTGTTGTCAAACTTTTATGACTAAATAAGTTATAATATGTTCAATTCACACATAAAAGTGCTGAAATTGAACAAAAACTTTAATTCGGGAAATAAGATTATTTTATATTTTCAGCTGATAACATGGTCTAAAATATCTGTTTTCAGCATTTCATGACTATATGAGTTATAAAATGTCCAATCCATACATAAAAGTGCAGAAATTGAACAAAAGCTTGAAATCGGAAAACAAGATTATTTCTAATTTTTAGCTCATAACTTGGTCAAAAATGATCTGTTTTCAACATTTCATGACTAAATAAGTTATAATATGTCCAATCCATACATAAAAGTGCGGAAATTGAACAAAAACTTAAAATCGGAATATATGATTATTTCTATTTTTAGCTCTTATCTTGGTCTAAAGTGTCTATTTTCAGAATTTTATGACTAAATAAGTTATAATATGTCCAATCCACACGAAAAAGTGCAGAAATTTAACAAAAACTTGAAATCGGAAAATAAGATTATTTCTAATTTTTAGCTCATGACGGTCTAAAATGATCTTTTTTCAACATTGTATGACTAAATAAGTTATAATAAGTCCAATCCACACATAAAAGTGCAGAAATTGAACAAGAACTTAAAATCGGGAAATAAAATTATTTCTAATTTTTAGCTCTTATCTTGGTCTAAAATGTCTATTTTCAGAATTTTATGACTAAATAAGTTATAATATGTCCAATTCACACATAAAAGTGCAGAAATTGAACAGAAACTTTAAATCGGAAAATAAGATTATTTCATATTTTTAGCTCATAACTTGTTCTAAAATGTCTATTTTCAGTATTTTATGACTAAATAAGTTGTAATATGTCAAATTCACAAATAAAAGTGCAGAAATTGAAAAAAAAACTTTAAATCGGAAAATAAGATTATTTCATATTTTTAGTTCATAACTTGGTCTCAAATGTCTGTTTTCAGCATTTCATGACTAATTAAGTTATAAAATGTACAATCCACACATGAAAGTGCAGAAATTGAACAAAAACTTGAAATCGGAAAATACGATTATTTCATATTTTTAGCTCTTATCTTGGTCTAAGATGTCTATTTTCATAATTTTATGAATAAATAAGTTATAATATGTCCAATTCACACATAAAAGTGCAGAAATTGAACAGAAATTTTAATTCGGAAACAAAGATTATTTCATATTTTTAGCTCATAACTTGGTCTAAAATGTCTGTTTTCATCATTTTATGACTAAATAAGTTATAATATGTCCAATTCACACATAAAAGTGCAGAGATTGAACA
This sequence comes from Crioceris asparagi, assembly GCA_958507055.1. Taxonomy (NCBI): domain Eukaryota; kingdom Metazoa; phylum Arthropoda; class Insecta; order Coleoptera; family Chrysomelidae; genus Crioceris; species Crioceris asparagi. Next base: position 19,109,379 of record OY293831.1, on the reverse strand, counting down.
AAAACTTTAAATCGGAAAATTGGATTATTTCATATTTTTAGCTCAAAACTTGGTCTAAAATATCTGTTTTCAGCATTTCATGACTATATATGTTATAAAATGTCCAATCCACACCTAAAAGTGCAGAAATTGAACAGAAACTTGAAATCGGGAAATAAGATTATTTCATATTTGTAGCTCATAACTTGGTCTAAAATGTCTATTTTCAGAATTTTATGACTAAACAAGTTATAATATGTCCAATTCACACATAAAAGTGCAGAAATTGAACAGAAACATTAAATCGGAAAATAAGATTATTTCATATTTTTAGCTCATAACTAGGTCTAAAATGTCCATTTTCAGCATTTCATGACTATATAAGTTTTAAAATGTCTAATCCACGCATAAAAGTGCAGAAATTTATCAAAAACTTGAAATCGGAAAATAATATTATTTCATATTTTTAGCTCATAACTTGGTTTAAGATGTCTGTTTTCAACATTTTATGACTAAATAAGTAATATGTCCAATTCACACATAAAAAACAGTAATTGAACAAAAATTCGAAATTGGATAATAAGATTATTTGTAATTTTTAGCTCATAACTTGGTCTAAAATGATCTGTTTTCAACATTTTTTGACTAAATAAGTTATAATATGTCCAATCCACATATAAGAGTGCAGAAATTGAACAAAAACTTAAAATCGGAAAATAAGATTATTTCTAATTTTAAGCACTTATCTAGGTCTAAAATGTCTATTCTCAGAATTTTATGACTGAATAAGTTATAATATGTCCAATTCACACATAAAAGTGCAGAAATTGAAGAGAAACATTAAAACGGAAAATAAGATTATTTCATATTTTTAGCTCATAACTTGTTCTCAAATGTCTGTTTTCAGCATTTCATGACTATATAAGTTATAAAATGTCCAATCCACACCTAAAAGTGCAGAAATTGAACAAAAACTTGAAATCGGGAAATAAGATTATTTCATATTTGTAGCTCATAACTTGGTCTAAAGTGTCTATTTTCAGAATTTTATGACTAAACAAGTTATAATATGTCCAATTCACACAAAAAAGTGCAGAAATTGAACAAAAACTTTAAATCTGAAAATAAGACTATTTCATATTCTTAGCTCATAACTTGGTCTAAAATGTCTATTTTTCAGCATTTCATGACTATATAAGTTATAAAATGTCCAATCCACACTTAAAAGTGCAGAAATTGAACTTATTTAGTCATAATATGTTGAGAACAGACATTTTAGACCAAGTTATGAGCTAAAAATTACAAATAATCTTATTATCCGATTTCGAATTTTTGTTGAATTACTGTTCTTTTATGTGTGAATTGGACATATTATAACTTATTTAGTCATAAAATGTTGAAAACAGACATTTTAGACCAAGTTAAGAGCTAAAAAATTAGAAATAATCTTAAATTCCGATTTCGAATTTTTGTTCAATTACTGCACTTTTATGTGTGAATTGGACATATTATAACTTTTTTAATCATAAAATGTTGAAAACAGATCATTTTAGACCAAGTTATGAGCTAAAAATTACAAATAATCTTATTATCCGATTTAGAATTTTTGTTCAATTACTGTTCTTTTATGTGTGAATTGGACATATTATTACTTATTTAGTCATAAAATGTTGAAAACAGACATTTTAGACCAAGTTAAGAGCTAAGAAATTATAAATAATCTTAATTTCCGATTTCGAATTTTTGTTCAATTACTGCACTTTTATGTGTGAATTGGACCTATTATAACTTATTTAGTCATGAAATTCTGAAAATAGACATTTTAGACCAAGTTAAGAGCTAAAAATTAGAAATAATCTTATATTCCGATATTAAGTTTTTGTTCAATTTCTGCACTTGCATGTGTGGATTGGACACATAACTTATTTAGTCATAAAATGTTGAAAACAGACATTTTAGACCAAGCTATGAGCTAAAAATTAGAAATAACCTTATTTTCCGATTTCAAGTTTTTGTTCAATTACTGCACTTTTATGTGTGAATTGGACATATTATAACTTATTTAGTCATAAAATTCTGAAAATAGACATTTTAGACCAAGATAAGAGCTAAAAATTAGAAAAATCTTATTTTCCGATTTTAAGTTTTTGTTTAATTTCTGCACATTCATGTGTGGATTGGACCTATTATAACTTATTTAGTCATACAATGTTGAAAAAAGATCATTTTAGACCGTCATGAGCTAAAAATTAGAAATAATCTAATTTTCCGATTTCAAGTTTTGTTAAATTTCTGCACTTTTTCGTGTGAATTGGACATATTATAACTTATTTAGTCAAAAAATTCTGAAAATAGACATTTTAGACCAAGTAAAGAGCTAAAAATTAGAAATAACCTTATTTTCCGATTTTAAGTTTTTGTTCAATTTCTGCACTTTTATGTGTGGATTGGACATATTATAGCATATTTAGTCATAATATGTTGAAAACAGACATTTTAGACCAAGTTAAGACCTAAAAATTAGAAATAATCTTTATATCCGATTTCAAGTTTTTTTTCAATTTCTGCACTTTTATGTGTGGATTGGACATATTATAACATATTTAGTGATAAAATGTTGAAAACAGACATTTTAGACAAAGTTAAGAGCTAAAAATTAGAAATAATATTTATTTCCGATTTCGAATTTTTGTTCAATTACTGCACTTTTATGTGTGGATTGGACATATTACAACTTATTTAGTCATAAAATGTTGAAAACAAATATTTTAGACCAAGTAATGAGCTAAATATTAGAAGTAATCTTATTTTCCGATTTCAAGTTTTTGTTCAATTTCTGCACTTTTATGTGTGCATTGGACATTTTATAACTTATTTAGTCATAAAATGTTGAAAACAGACATTTTAGACCAAGTTATGAGCTAAAAATTAGAAATAATCTTTATTTCCGATTTCGAATTTTTGTTCAATTACTGCACTTTTATGTGTGGATTGGACATATTATAACTTATTTAGTCATAAAATGTTGAAAGCAAATATTTTAGACCAAGTAATGAGCTAAATATTAGAAGTAATCTTATTTTCCGATTTCAAGTTTTTGTTCAATTTCTGCACTTTTATGTGTGCATTGGACATTTTATAACTTATTTAGTCATAAAATGTTGAAAACAGACATTTTAGACCAAGTTATGAGTTAAAAATTATAAGTAATCTTATTTTCCAATTTCAAGTTTTTGTTCAATTTCTGCACTTCTATGTGTGAATTGGACATATTATAACTTATCTAGTCATAAAATGTTGAAAACAGACATTTTAGACCAAGTTAAGGGCTATAAATTAGAAATAATCTTATTTTCCGATCTCAAGTTATTGTTCATTTTCTGCACTTCTATGTGTGTATTGGACATTTTATAACTTATATATTCATGATATGCAGGACACAGACATTTTAGACCAAGTTATGATTTAAAAATATGAAATAATCTTATTTTCCGATTTAAAGTTTTTGTTCAATTTCTGCACTTTTATGAGTGGATTGGTTATATTATACCTTATTTAGTCATAAAATGCTGAAAGCAGACATTTTAGACGAAGTAATGAGTAAAAAATAATAAATAATATTATTTTCCTACTATTATATTATTCCTTATTTTGTCATAAAATACAGAAAAGATACATTTTAGACGAAGGTATGAGTAAAAAAATATTAAATAAACCTACTTTTCAATTTAAAGTTTTTCTTTATCAATTTCTGCACTTTTATGTGTGGATTGGACATATTATACCTTATTTATTCATAAAATGCTGAAGGGAGACATTTTAGGCGAAGTTATGAGTATAGAGTATTAAATAATTTTATTTTCCGATTTAAAGTTTTTGTTTAATTTCTGCTTTTTACGTGTGGATTGGACATATTATACCTTATCTATTCATAAAATGCTGAAACCAAACATTTTAGACGAAGTTATGGGTAAGAAAATATTAAATAATCTTATTTTCCGATTTAAAGTTTTTGTTCAATTTCTGAACTTTTATGTGTTGATTGGAGATATTATTCCTTATTTTGTCATAAAATTCAATTAAATTCAATTCAATTCAATATATATTACGGATATATAATACAAAAAATATCTTTCCGACGTCAAATATATCAAAGCATTGTAAGCAAACCATGATATTAAAATATAAAAAATAAAGATAATGTAAAACTTTTAAAATATAACCTTAAGTAATTAATAACTAAATGCACATAATATATATAAACTACAGCATACAAAATGACAAGGGAACTAAATATACATGTACAGTTAAGATTACATCTAACAGAGAATGGTGCTTGGTCTCTCAGAATGGCACATTGGCATTGTTCTAATGAAATTCAAAGAATTCTTGTATACTAAAGAAAGCACTCTGTATTAGAATTTTTCTAATGTTTCTGGCAAAACTATCCACTGGTAGACTTTTTAAATGTGCAGGAAGTTTATTATATAGTTTCGGACTGTAATAGTTTATCGAGATTCTCGACCTCTCAAGCCTATGATGATCTATTCTTAAGAGGTCGCCCTGTCTAGTAAAATAATCATGGTAAAAGTTGTTGGCGTTATAGGCAAAAGCGTTTTTGTGACAATAGAGAACACATTCATAAATATAGCGGCAAGGCAAAGTCATTATACCTAAGTCCCTGAAGATATTCTTAGTATCGGCTGTATATTCCAAACCTGTAATGACCCTGACCCTGTCCCCAGGCTAGGACGCCATAGCAAGCCACGGACTGAAACACACCATGAAAAGCCTGTAGCAGGCTGGATTCAGGCAGCACCTTTTTGAGATTCTTCAAGAGAAATATGCTCTTAGAAAGGCGATGTGCCATATGTTCTATATGTTCATCGAATTTTAGGGTTGGGTCCAAGTAGATTCCCAAGAACTTCACAGCATGCACATTTTCCCCCTCCATATCTCTCAGCCCAAACATGGTACGCTCCGTCTTCGTCTCATTCAAAGCCAATCTATTAGCTCTAAACCAGTCTTTTAAACCTTCTTCCAAGATCCCCATCTTTTCATTCAGCCTTTCTCTGCAAGTGCCTGACTCTATAATAGAGGTGTCGTCTGCGAACAAAAAAACCCGCGAGGATGGAACCGCTACGTTTATATTGTTGATATAGATGAGAAATAGCAACGGACCGAGTACTGAGCCCTGTGGTACCCCGAACCTCACCTCAGCCTCGCCAGACCTTTGATTGCCAAATTCAGTCACCTGTTTCCTATCGCGTAGAAAACTAGCAAGAAGATTCAGACTAGCCACTCCCAAACCATAACTCTCCAGCTTACTAAGGAGAATGTCATGAGAGACGCAATCGAAGGCTTTAGAGAGGTCACAACATGTAGAACTCACATATTTGCCCTCTTCAAAAGCCTCCAATATGCATCTCAGTAGCTCCATGATTGCCATTGTCGTTGACCTACCAGCTCTAAACCCGAATTGGCTTGACGAAAATAGGCCATTTGTCTCGAAGTATTGGTACAATTGCTCCTTCAACACACCTTCAAAAACCTTTGATAACACTGGCACCAGCGATATGGGTCGATAGTTTCCCAAGTTGTTCTTGTTACCATTTCTATAGATGGGTACAACCCTTGATTTTTTTAATGCAGAGGGAAAAATACCATCACTGATACTACGATTTATGATCTTAGTAAAAGGAATTACAAGGAGATTTTTAAGTTTCTTCATCAGAGGGACGCTCAAGTTGTAGATATCCTTACTATTTTTATTTTTCAATGAGTCAATGACTTCTCTCACCTTTACAAAAGAAACCTCAACAAACTGGAATGATAAGTCCGGATCCACCTTCATCCTATCCATGTATTCACTATAAGTCCCGGCAGCGGGCGGAATATTCCTCAGGGTTTCCTCGGCTATACAAGAAAAGAAGTTGTTGAACTCTTCGGCAGTTAAATCCACATCATCGGCACTCGACCTGCCGCTTCCCCTGAAGTCATTCACCACCTGCCATGATGCTCTTACAGTATTTGAGGAACCAAGCACATATCGAGAATAGGCCTCATGCTTTTTCCTTTGGATATGTTTCCTGTAAGTTTTTCTAAAGTTTTTTATAAGGTCTTTTAAGTTTTGTGATGGTCTATTCCTGTATAGATCTTGAAGAAATTTAAGTGTTTCCCGCATTTTACCCACTCTGTCATCATGCCATTGTACAAGATGACTATTATAGTTGTTAACCTTTTTACGAATTATTGGAAAAAATTGTTCCAAGCCTACTGTGAGAATGCTCAAAAACCTGTCAAACCTTTTATCCGGAGTATCTGTTACATTGATAAAATTCCAATTTTGACTTTCCAAGTAAGTCACCATAACACCTATGCCCCGATTGGTGGGTCGGCAAAAGCGAAAGACTGGGCCCCCAACCCTCTCATGCAATTCCATCCGCAGGTCAATAGCTAGATGATCCGAGAGCAGAGGGTCAAAAATAGTCGTACCAAAATCATGACTACCAGCAAAGTTTACGAATATGTTATCTATGCAATTAACGTTATTGGTGTTATGAAAAATTTGCTGAGAGAAATTAAAGCTAGTCATTAAATCAATAAAGTTTTGCTTTCTATGATTGTTAGAATTAAAGATAATATTAAAGTCGCCCAAAAATATTACATGCTTGTACCTTTTCTGTTCGACGCAGCACAACATACTCTCTACACTCAACATAAACACATCAAAGTCTCCACGGGGCGGGCGATATATAGCTAGTATTGCCAAGCTATGCTCTTCTACCACCACGGCTGCTACTTCGCAAACCGACTCCACTGACATTTCCTCCAAGGCTTGGATTCTTTGCGCCTTCATGCTGGTTTTTACCAAGATCAGCACACCACCATTGTTCATTTGTTGTCTAGCAAAATTTGATACTTGGCAATAATTTTCTAGTCTTAGGTAGTCTAATTCTTATAATAGAATATAATATATAATAATAATAATATATAATAAAATGCTGAAAAGAGACATTTTAGACGAAATTATGAGCAACAAATATTAAATAATCGTATTCTCCGATTCAGAGTTCTCCTTTTTCAAATTCTGCACTTTCTTATGTTGATTGGACATATTATACCTTATTTGGTCATGAAATGCTGAAAAGAGACATATTGGACGAAGTTATAAGTAAAAAAATATTAAATAATCTTATTTCCGATTTAAATTTTTTCTTCAACTTCTGCTTTTTTATGTGTGGATTGGACATATTATACCTTATCTAGTCATAAGAGTATATGAGTAAGAAAATATTAAATAATTTAATTTTCCGGCTTAAGCTATTTTTCAATTTCTGATTTTCTATATGTGGTTTGGACACATACTTTAGTAAGTCATAAAATGCTGAAAAGCTACATTTTAGACGAAGCTATGAGTAAAAAATATAAAATAATCTTATTTTCCTATTTAATGTTTTTGTTCAACTTCTGCACTTTTATGTGTGGATTGGACATATTATACCTAATTTAGTCATAAAATGCTGAAAACAGACATTTCAAACGAAGTTATGTGCAAAATAATATTAAATAATCTTATTTTCCGATTAATTTTTTTCTTTCAATTTACGCTTTTTTATGTGTGGATTGGACACATTATAACTTATTTAGTCATAAAATGCTGAAAAGTGACGTTTTAGACGAAAATATTTGTGAAAGATATTAAATAATCTTATTTTTCATACCCCCAACAAAAATTATTAACCTATGTATAAAGGAAAAAACAGCTTGAAGATTGCGAAAGTCTCGCCGATCTTTAAAAAAGGTAATGCTAATAACCCTAATAATTATCGACCAATCTCCATACTACATGTAATGTCAAAAATATTTGAAAAATGCTTGGCTAAACAAATCTCTATTTTTTTAGAACAAAATGATATCCTTAGTGCTAAGCAGTTTGGCTTCAGAAGGGGTAAAAATACAACTCTAGCAATTTTGCGAATTGTGGAAAACATAATGGAAGGTTTTGGGAATTCTGAGTACACAGCGTCCATTTTCTGTGACCTAAGCAAAGCGTTTGGCTGTGTCTCGCACCACATTCTTCTAGAGAAACTGCCTCTCTATAAATCCTCAGCCGAAAGTATCACTCTTATCAAGTCATACTTGTCAGACCGTGTGCAAGTCGTACACGACAATGGAATTACATCCAGTAAGCAAGCAGTTACCACTGGTGTTGTCCAAGGCTCAATATTAGGCCCTATTTTATTCCTAATTTACACAAATGACTTGCCAAGAATTGCGATAAGCGAAAAATACTTTCAATTCGCTGATGACATAACTGAACAAATACGCGATACTAATCTACAGTCTGCTCTAGACTTGTCGTGCGAGGCTCAGTCAAGGGCCAGGCAATGGTTTTCATCAAACAAGCTTTTCCTCAATGAATCCAAATCACAGACATATGTTTTCTCCCTGAAGAAAAGTGAGTCTATGAAATACAACGTAAAATTCCTAGGTGTTACACTCGATCAGAAACTATTATGGGATGCACATACACAAATAACAACAAAAAAATTAAGTAAAAACATCTATCTCCTAAGAATCCTAACTATGTGTGTCTCATCAAAAATCATGAGGCAGGCATATTTCTCCTTATTTCACTCCCATCTAAGCTACGCGTTACTGGTGTGGGGTCATGCAAGTGGCACTCGGGGTGTTTTTTCTGTACAGAGGAAAGCAGTGAGAATAGTTGCTGGTCTGAACTATCAGGATGACTGTAAACAGGCCTTTATTGATCACAACATTTTGATATTACCTTCTGAATATATCTTACAAAACCTGATATCCATAGTCATGATACCAGGAATAAATCTAAGCTAATGGCTATTTATCATAGATTGGAAAGGTGCCAGGATGGCCCTGGGTATCATGCTGTAAAACTTTATAATCAATTACCTGACGATGTATTACAGCTGAATATAAAGCAATCCAAAAAAAAGAGATAAAAGAGTTCCTCCTTAGCAGTGCCTTCTACTCTATAGAGGAAAAATATAGTTCCACACTCTGTTGGATAGACAAATTTTTTTTGTGTGAAATAGAAGGAAAGATTCAAATACTATAATATGTATATGTATTTTAGTCTGTATAGCATTAAGTGTAATGTCTTCAATTTTGACAGTAGGATTAAGTGTATTATCTATCATTTTTGACTTGTGTAAACACTCTTGTGTATTTAACATGAATAAAGAATCACATCACATCACATATATTATACCTTATTTAGTCATAAGTTGCTGAAAAGTGTCATTTTAGACGAAGTTATGTGTAAAAGATATTAAATAGTCTTATTTTCCGATTTAAAGTTTATGTTCAATTTCTGCTCTTATATGTGTGGATTGGACATACTATAACATATTCACTCATAAAATAATAAAACAGACGTTTCAGACAAAGTTTTGTGCAGAAAATATTGAATAATCTTATTTTCCGATTTGAAGTTTTTGTTCAATTTCTGCCTTTTTATGTGTGGATTGGATTTAATTTAATTTACCTTATTAAGTCATGCGGAAAACAGACATTTCAGACGAAGTTATGAGCAAAAAATATGAAATAATCTTATTTTCCGATTTAAAGTTCTTATTTCAATTTCTGCTTTTTATGTGTGTATAGGATATTCAATACCTTATTTAGTCGTAAAATGCTGAAAAGCGACATTTTAGAAGAAGTTATGTGAAAAATAATTAAATAGTCTTATTTTACGATTTAAAGTTTATGTTCAATTTTTGCACTTTCATGTGTGGATTGGACATATAAAACTTATTCAGTCATAAAATGCTGCAAACAGACATTTTTGACGAAATTATGAAAAAGAAATATTAAATATTCTTATTTTCTGATATTAAGTTTTCTTTTTCAACTTCAGCACTGTTATGTGTGGATTGGGCATATTATTCTTTATTTAGTCATAAAATGCTGAGAAGCGACATCTTAGACGAAGTTATGATTGAAAAATATTAAATAATCTTATTTTCCGATTTAAAATTTTTGTTCAATTTCTGCTCTTTTATGTGTGTATAGGACTTATTATACCTTATTTAGTCATAAAATGCTGAAATAAGACATTTTAGAAGAAGTTATGTGAAACAATAATTAAATAGACTTATTTTCCGATTTAATGTTTTTGTTCAATTTCTGCACTTTTATGTGTGGATTTTACATATTATACCAAATTTAGTAACAAAATTCTGAAAAGTGACATTTTAAACGAAGTTAGGAGTAAAGAATATTAAATAATCTTATTTTCCGTTTTTTTTTTCAATTTCTGCTTTTTTCTGTGTAGATTGGACATATTATACCTTATTGAGTAACAAAATGCTGAAAAGTGACATTTTAGACGAAGTTATGTGTAGAAAATTATTAAATAATCTTATTTTCTGATTTAGAGCTTTTGTTCAATTTCTGCACTTTTATGTGTGGATTGGACATATACATTATTTAGTCATAAAATGCTGGAAAGCGACATTTTAGACGAAGTAATCATTAAAAAACATTAAATAATCTTAATTTCCGATTTAAAGTTTTTGTTCAATTTCTGCACTTTTATGTGTGGATTGGACATATTATCCCTTATTTAGTTTTAAAATGCTAAAAACATACATTTTAGACGAATTTATGAGTAAAAATATTAAATAATCTTATTTTCCAATTTAAATTTTTTGTTCAATTTCTGCACTTTTATGTGTGGATTGGACATATTATACCTTATTTAGTCATAAAATGCTGAAAAGCGACATTTTAGACGAAGTAATCATTAAAAAACATTAAATAATCCTATTTTCCGATTTAAAGTTTTTGTTCAATTTCTGCACGCTTATGTGTGGATTGGACATATTATACCTTATTTAGTTTTAAAATGTTAAAAACGGACATTTTAGACGAATTTATGAGTAAAAAGTATTAAATAATCTTATTTTCCGATTTAATGTTTTTGTTCAATTTCTGCACTTTCATGTGTGGATTGGACATATAAAACTTATTTAGTCATTAAATGCTGCAAAGAGACATTTTTGACGAAATAATGAACAAAAAGTATTAAACATCCTTATTTTCTGATATTAAGTTTTTCTTTTTCAACTTCAGCACTGTTATATGTGGATTGGACATATTATACCTTATTTATTCATAAAATGCTGAAAACAGACATTAGATAATCTTATTTTCCGATTTAAAATTTTTGTTAAATTTCTGCTCTTCTATGTGTGGATTGGACATACTATAACTTATTCAGTCATTAAACGCTGAAAACAGACATTTTGGATGAAGTTATGATGGAAAAATAATAAATAATCTTATTTTCCAGTTTAAAGTTTTTTCTTGAATTTCTGCTTTTTATGTGTGTATAGGACTTATTATACCTTATTTAGTCATAATATGCTGAAATGCGACATTTTAGTAGAAGTTATGTGAAAAAATAATTAAATAGACTTATTTTCCGATTTGATGTTTTTGTTCAATTTCTGCACTTTTATGTGTGGATTGGACATATAAAACTTATTTAGTCATTAAATGCTGCAAATAGACATTTTTGACGAAATTATGAACAAAAAGTATTAAATATTCTTATTTTCTGATATTCTGATATTAATATTTTCTTTTTCAACTTCAGCACTGTTATGTGTGGATCGGACATATTATTCCTTATTTAGTCATAAAATGCTGAAAAGCGACATTTTAGACGAAGTAATCATTAAAAAACATTAAATAATCTTATTTTCCGATTTAAAGTTTTTGTTCAATTTCTGCACTTTTATGTGTGGATTGGACATATTATACCTTATTTAGTTTTAAAATGCTAAAAACATACATTTTAGACGAATTTATGAGTAAAAAATATTAAATAATCTCATTTTCCAATTTAAATTTTTTCTTCAATTTCTGCACTTTTATGTGTGGATTGGACATATTATACCTTATTTAGTCATAAAATGCTGAAAAGCGACATTTTAGACGAAGTAATCATTAAAAAACTTTAAATAATCCTATTTTACGATTTAAAGTTTTTGTTCAATTTCTGCACGCTTATGTGTGGATTGGACATATTATACCTTATTTAGTCATATAAAATGCTGAAAAGCGACATTTTAGACGAAGTGATCATTAAAAAACTTTGAATAATCTTATTTTCCGATTTAAAGTTTTTGTTCAATTTCTGCACTTTTATGTGTGGATTGAACATTTTATACCTTATTTAGTATTAAAATGCTAAAAACAGACATTTTAGACGAATTTATGAGTAAAATGTATTAAATAATCTTATTTTCCGATTTAAAGTTTTTGTTCATTTTCTGCACTTTCATGTGTGGATTGGACATATAAAACTTATTTAGTCATTAAATGCTGCAAAGAGACATTTTTGACGAAATAATGAACAAAAAGTATTAAACATCCTTAATTTCTGATATTTAGTTTTTCTTTTTCAACTTCAGCACTGTTATGTGTGGATTGGACATATTATACCTTATTTAGTCATAAAATGCTGTAAAGCGACATTTTAGACGAAGTAATCATTAAAAAACATTAAATAATCTTATTTTCCGATTCAAAGTTTCTGTTCAATTTCTGCACTTTTATGTGTGGATTGGACATATTATACCTTATTTAGTCATAAAATGCTGAAAAGCGATATTTTAGACGAAGTTATGAGTAAGAAATATTAAATAATCTTATTTTCCGAATTAAAGTTTTTGTTCAATTTCTGCACTTTTATGTGTGGATTGGACAAATAATACCTTATTTAGTCATAAAATGCTGAAAATAGACATTTCAGACGAAGTTATCTGCAAAAATTATTAAATAATCTTAATTTCCGATATAATGTATTTTTTTTTATTTCTGCTGTTTCATGTGTGGATTGGACATATTATACCTTATTTAGTTATCAAATTCTGAAAGGCGACATTTTAGACGAAGTTATGAGTAAGAAATATTAAATAATCTTATTTTCCGAGTTAAATTTGATGTTCAATTACTGCACGCTCATGTGTGGATTGGACACATAATACCTTATTTAGTCATAAAATGCTGGAAACAGACATTTCTGACGAAGCTATGTGCAAAAAGTAGTAAATAATCTTAATTTCCGATTTAATGTTTCTTTTTTCAATTTCTACTATTTCATGTGTGGATTGGACAAATTATACCTTATTTAGTCATAAAATGCTGAAAGGCGACATTTAAGTCGAAGTTATGAGTAAGACATATTAAATAATCTTATTTTCCGATTTAAAGTTTTTGCTCAACTTCTGCACGCTTATGTGTGGATTGCACATATTATACCTTATGCAGTCATAAAATGCTCGAATTTGACATTTTAGACGAAGTTATGTGTAAAAAAATTTAAATAATCTTATTTTTCGATTCAGAGCTTTTGTTCAATTTCTGCACTTTTATGTGTGGATTGTACATACTATACCTTATTTAGTCTTAAAATGCTAAAACCAGACATTTTAGACGAAGTTGAGAGTAAAAAAATATTAGATAATCTTATTTTTCGATTTAAAATTTTTGTTCAATTTCTGCACCTTTTTGTGTGGATTATTTAGTCTTAAACTGCTAAAACCATACATTTTAGACGAAGTTAGAGTAAAAAAGTATTAAATAATCTTATTTTCCGATTTAAAGTTTTTGTTCAATTTCTGCACTTTTATGTGTGGATTGAACATTTTATACCTTATTTAGTATTAAAATGCTAAAAACAGACATTTTAGACGAATTTAAGAGTAAAATGTATTAAATAAGCTTATTTTCCGATTTAAAGTTTTTGTTCATTTTCTGCACTTTCATGTGTGGATTGGACATATAAAACTTATTTAGTCATTAAATGCTGCAAAGAGACATTTTTGACGAAATAATGAACAAAAAGTATTAAACATCCTTATTTTCTGATATTTAGTTTTTCTTTTTCAACTTCAGCACTGTTATGTGTGGATTGGACATATTATACCTTATTTAGTCATAAAATGCTGTAAAGCGACATTTTAGACGAAGTAATCATTAAAAAACATTAAATAATCTTATTTTCCGAATTCAAGTTTTTGTTCAATTTCTGCACTTTTATGTGTGGATTTTACATATTATAACTTATATAGTCATGAAATGCTGAAAACAGACATTTTAGACCAAGTTATGAGCTAAAAATATGAAATAATCTTATTTTCCGATTTAAAGTTTTTGTTCAATTTCCGCACTTTTATTTGTGGATTGGACATATTATACCTTATTTAGTCATAAAATGCTGTAAAGCGACATTTTAGACGAAGTAATCATTAAAAAACATTAAATAACCTTATTTTCCGATTTAAAAGTTTTTTTTCAATTTCTGCACTTTTATGAGTGGATTTTTCATATTATAACTTATATAGTCATGAAATGCTGAAAACAGAAATTTTAGACCAAGTTATGTGCTAAAAATATGAAATAATCTTATTTTCCGATTTAAAATTTTTGATCAATTTCTGCACTTTTATGTGTGGATTGGACATATTATACCTTATTCAGTCATAAAATGCTGTAAAGCGACATTTTAGACGAAGTAATCATTAAAAAACATTAAATAATCTTATTTTCCGATTTAAAGTTTTTGTTCTATTTCTGCACTTTTATGTGAGGATTTTACATATTATACCTAATTTAGTAACAAAATGCTGAAAAGTGACATTTTAAACGAAGTTAGGAGTAAAGAATATTAACTAATCTTATTTTCCATTTTTTTTTTCAATTTCTGCTTTTTTCTGTGTAGATTGGTCATATTATACCTTATTGAGTAACAAAATGCTGAAAAGTGACATTTTAGACGAAATTATGAGTAGAAAATATTAAATAATCTTATTTTCTGATTTAGAGATTATGTTCCATTTCTGCACTTTTATGTGTGGATTGGACATATTATAACTTATTGAGTCATAAAACGCTGAAAACAGACATTTTAGACGAAGTTATGATGGAAAAATAATAAATAATCTTATTTTCCAGTTTAAAGTCTTTTTTTTCAATTTCTGCACTTTTATGTGTCGATTGTACATACTATACCTTATTTAGCCTTAAAATGCTAAAACCAGACCTTTTAGACGAAGTTAAGTGTAAAAAAATATTAAATAATCTTATTTTCCGATTTAAATTTTTGATCAATTTCTGCACTTTTATGTGTGGATTGGACAAATAATAACTTATTTAGTCTTAAAATGCTGAAAACAGACATTTTATACGAAGTTATGTGTAAAAATATATTAAATAACCTTATTTTCATATTTAAAGTTTTTGTTCAATTTCTGCACCTTTATGTCTGGATTGGACATATGATACCTTATTTAGTCATAAAATGCTGAAAAATAACATTTTAGACGAAGTTATCTGTAAAAGATATTAATTAATCTTATTTTCCGATTTAAAATTTTTGTTCAATTTCTGCTTTTTTATGTGTGGATTGGACATATAACTTATTCAGTCATAAAACGCTGAAAACAGACATTTTAGACGAAGTTATGATGGAAAAATAATAAATAATCTTATTTTCCAGTTTAAAGTCTTTTTTTTCAATTTCTGCACTTTCATGTGTCGATTGTACATACTATACCTTATTTAGTCTTAAAATGCTAAAACCAGACCTTTTAGACGAAGTTAAGAGTAAAAAAATATTAAATAATCTTATTTTCCGATTTAAAGTTTTTGTTCAATTTCTGCACTTTTTTGTGTGGATTGGACATACTTTAATTTATTTAGTCATAAAATGCTGAAAAGAGAGATTTTGGATGAGTTTATGATTAAAAAATATTAAATAATCTTATTTTCCGTTCTAGAGCTTTTGTTCAATTTCTGCACTCTTATGTGTGGATTGTACATATTGTACCTTAATTAGTTTTGAAATGCTGAAAACAGACATTTTATACGAAGTTATGTGTAAAAAGATATTAATTAATCTTATTTTCCTATTTAAATTTTTTGTTCAATTTTGGCACTTTTATGAGTGGATTGGACATATTATACCTTTTTTAGTCATAAAATGCTGAAAAATTACATTTTAGACGAAGTTATCTGTATAAGATATTAAATAATCTTATTTAGACCTTAGACGAAGTTAAGAGTAAAAAAATATTAAATAATCTTATTTTCCGATTTAAAGTTTTTGTTCAATTTCTGCACTTTTATGTGTGGATTTGACACATTACACCTTATTCAGTTATAAAATGCTGAAAAGAGACATTTTAGGTGAAGGTATGTGTATAAGATGCAAAGTTATCTTATTTTCCGACTTAAAGTTTTTGCTCAATTTCTGCACGCTTATGTGAGGATTGAACATATTATACCTTATTTAGTCATAAAATGCTGAAAAGCGACATTTTAGACGAAGTTATCATTAGAATAATCTTAAATAATCTTTTTATCCGATTTAATGTTTTTGTTCAATTTCTGCTTTTCTATGGCTTTACATATTATACCTTATTTATTAAAATAAAATGCTGAGAAGTGACATTTTAGACGAAGTTAGGAGTAAAAAATATTAAATAATCTTATTTTCCGATTTTTTTTTTCTCAATTTCTGTTTTTTTATGTGATGATTGGACATATTATACCTTATTTAGTAAAAAAAATTTGAAATGTGACATTTTAGACGAAGTTATTTATAAAAACTATTAAATAATCTTATTTTCCGATTTCGAGACTTTGTTCCATTTCCATTTCTGCACTTTTTTGTGTGGATTGGACATTCTATACCTTATTTAGTCATAAAATGCTGAAAGAGAGATTTTGGACGAGTTTATGAGAAAAAATATTAAATAATCTTATTTTCCAATTTAAAGTTTTTGTTAAATTTCTGCAATTTTATATGTGGATTGGACATAGTATACCTTATTCAGTCATAAAATGCTGAAAAGTGACACATTAGATTAAACTATGAGTAGAAAATATTAATTTATCATATTTTCCTAATTAAAGTTTTTGTTCCATTTCTGCACTTTTATGTGTGGATTGAACATATTATACCTTATATAGTCATAAAATGCTGAAAAGAGACATTTTAGACGAAGTTATGAGTAAAAAAGTATTAAATAAACTTATTTTTCGATTTAAAGTTTTTGTTCAATTTTTGCACTTTTATGTGTGGATTGGACATATTTTACCTTATTTCGTCATAATATGCGGAAAAGCGACATTTTGGACGAAGTTATGTGAAAAAAATATTAAATAATCTTATTTTCCGATTTAAAGTTTTTGTTAAAGTTCTGCTTTTTATGTGTGTATAGGACGTATTATAGCTTATTTAGTAATAAAATGCTGAAATGCGACATTTTAGAAGAAGTTATGTGAAAAAATAATTAAATAGACTTATTTTCCGATTTAGAGTTTTTGTTCAATTTCTGCACTTTCATGTGTGGATTGGACATATAAAACTTATTTAGTCATTAAATGCTGCAAAGAGACATTTTTGACGAAACTATGAACAAAAAGTATTAAATATTCTTATTTTCTGATATTAAGTTTTTCATTTTCAACTTCAGCACTGCTATGTGTAGATTGGACATATTATTCCTTATTTTGTCATAAAATGCTGTAAAGAGACATTTTAGACGAAGCTATGAGTAAAAAATATTAAATAATCTTATTTCCCGATTTAGAGCTTTTGTTCAATTTCTGCACTTTTATGTTTGGATTGTACATATTGTATCTTATTTAGTCTTAAAATGCTGAAAACAGACATTTTATACGAAGTTATGTGTAAAAAGATATTAAATAACCTTATTTTCATATTTAAAGTTTTTGTTCAATTTCTGCACCTTTATGTCTGGATTGGACATATGATACCTTATTTAGTCATAAAATGCTGAAAAATGACATTTTAGACGAAGTTATCTGTAAAAGATATTAATTAATCTTATTTTCCGATTTAAAATTTTTGTTCAATTTCTGCTTTTTTATGTGTGGATTGGACATATAACTTATTCAGTCATAAAACGCTGAAAACAGACATTTTAGACGAAGTTATGATGGAAAAATAATAAATAATCTTATTTATTTAGTAAAAAAAAGTTGAAAAGTGACATTTTAGACGAAGTTATTTATAAAAACTATTAAATAATCTTATTTTCCGATTTCGAGACTTTGTTCCATTTCCATTTCTGCACTTTTTTGTGTGGATTGGACATTCTATACCTTATTTAGTCATAAAATGCTGAAAGAGAGATTTTGGACGAGTTTATGAGAAAAAATATTAAATAATCTTATTTTCCAATTTAAAGTTTTTGTTAAATTTCTGCAATTTTATATGTGGATTGGACATAGTATACCTTATTCAGTCATAAAATGCTGAAAAGTGACACATTAGATTAAACTATGAGTAGAAAATATTAATTTATCATATTTTCCTAATTAAAGTTTTTGTTCCATTTCTGCACTTTTATGTGTGGATTGAACATATTATACCTTATATAGTCATAAAATGCTGAAAAGAGACATTTTAGACGAAGTTATGAGTAAAAAAGTATTAAATAAACTTATTTTTCGATTTAAAGTTTTTGTTCAATTTTTGCACTTTTATGTGTGGATTGGACATATTTTACCTTATTTAGTCATAATATGCGGAAAAGCGACATTTTGGACGAAGTTATGTGAAAAAAATATTAAATAATCTTATTTTCCGATTTAAAGTTTTTGTTAAAGTTCTGTACTTTCATGTGTGGATTGGACATATTAAACCTTATTTAGTCATAAAATGCTAAAAACGGACTCTTATTTTCCGGTTAAAAGTTTTTCTATTCAATTTCAGCTTTTTGGTGCGCGGATTTGATATATTATACCTTATTTAGTCATAAAATTCTGAAAAGCCACATCTTAGACGAAGTTATGATTAAAAAATATTAAATAATCTTATTTTCCGATTTAAAGTTTTTATTCAATTTCTGCACTTTTATGTATGGATTGGACATATTATACCTTATTTAGACATAAAATGCTGAACTCAGACATTTCAGACGAAGTTATGTGCAAAATATTGTTACGGGTTGATATGGCAACTCACCCCGCAACATGAAAATCAAATAGAATTTAGTCATCGTACATTTATTTATAGAGCTCACAAACGTTTGTTTATATTTTCTTCCGGTATGTGTAATGTGTGCTGCCTACGGTGGAGGATGGTTGTTGGCTGTAGATCCTTTTCTAATATTGAGGGAGGGATGGAAGATATTTTGAATTGAGGAATATTACCAAATAAGGTATCGAACATCTTCGTCCCTGGAATGTTGTGTGGAATGAATGAGGAGTCGACATTTTCCTGTTGGTCATGATTGAGAACATAGGTGATAAGCTTTGGGATAACTCTAGAGTGTTATTGAATCCTTTTTTTTGAGATAGTGTCTTATCCACCCTTATTTTATCCATAATTTACGGTTAGCTACTTATGAAACCGTTGAGGAGTTGCGGAAGTTATTTAAACAACTAGAGTTGAACCGTGACAGGGCGGATCGCACCCAACAACACAACCTACTCGAACCAGACCTGGCATATCGAGATGGGCGACCCTCTTCATCTTCGAGTGCGCTAACTCCTACTGCCACAAGACCCGAGCGGAGGCTGATGACTATGTCAACAAGGATGCGTTGTTGGAACTGTTCTAGAGAAGGGCACCGATTTGCACAGTGCACGGAAAGTAGAAGTAGGTTTTGTTATGGCTGTGGCAAGGAAGATGTGATTAAACGAGAATGTGCTCGATGTTCGGGAAACGGTCGAGACGGCGGGGCTACCGGACGTCGTCTAGGAGACCAACCCCGGTAGATCTTTCATCTTTCAACGGTGTACCAGCAGCCAAACCTTAATTACATGTTAACTGAAGTAACTGGAGATCCCCGACCATATTTGGAGGAGATTATCTTTGGGGTTAAGTTTGTATGTTTATTAGATTCAGGAGCCTCTCAAACCGTTATTGGTCGACAAGGCTGGCACCAATTGCAGGCGATGGAGGTAGTATCGTTGACCAATAATGCCACAGTTTCGGTGACAGTTGCTAATGGTACCTCATGTCAATCCATGGGTACGGTGAGCCTCCCCATCGAGCTGCAAGGTAAAGTACGAGTGATCGATTGCTTAGTAGTTCCCGCTGTGGATATGGGAATCATTCTAGGGACTGGGGATAGATTTTTTTAGGAAGATGGAAGTGGTTCCATCCTACTCGTGTAGGAGTTGGGCGTTCAGGAAGGAGCAGGTTTGCAGCATAGTTCCAAAGCAGTTACTGAACGCGGCGCAAAAAGGAATTTTGGAGAAGTTTATTAAGGATTACTTCGAGCAAATGGGCACGGAGTTGGGTTGCGCTATAGGTGTGGAACATAAAATTGATACCGGGGATCACTTTCCCATCAGACAGAGGTATTACGCGATCTCACCATACATGCAAAAAATTATGTACGAGGAGCTGGATCATATGTTAGAGCTGGGGGTAGTCGAACCATCCGCGTCGGCCTGGCCTTCCCCGGTAGTTCTCGTGAGAAAATCCGATAACAAGTTCCGGTTTTGCGTAGACTTTCGAGCGCTGAATAAAGTTACGAGAAGAGATACTTGCTATCCCCTATATCTCTATGATACTAGATCGTCTCAGAGATAGCAAATTCTTGTCGTCGATTGATCTGAAAAGTGCCTATTGGCAGATAAAATTGGAGGAAGGTAATAAAGAAAGGACGGCTTTTGTTTTTCCGGGAAGGGGCCTATTCCAATTTATCAGGATGCCTTTTGGACTCATTGTGGCGACGCCTGATTTTGACACCCATGTTAAGGTCCTAGAGGCCATTTTCGAGCGCTTGTCTAAAGCTGAATTAACGGTGAACCAGGAGAAGTGTGAGTTTGTTAAGCCTCAGCTCAAATATCTAGGGTATGTTGTCGATCAGAATGGATTGAGAGTCGACACGGATAAGGTGGAAGCAGTGGTCAATTTCCCTACTCCAACCAAAGGAAAGGATGTTCGCCGGTTCTTAGGACTAACGTCGTGGTACCGGAGGTTTGTGCCAAACTTCTCCGAGAGGGTAGCGCCTTTAACAAATTTGACGAAGAAATGTAAGCGTTTCGTTTTGGATGACGAAACTGAAGCGTCCTTCGCAGACCTGAAGCAGTGCTTGGTTACTGCCCCTATCCTAACCTGTCCGGATATTGAACGACCGTTTATTGTCCAAACAGACGCCAGTCAGAGAGCCTTGGGGGCCGTGTTGGTACAAGAGTTTGAGAATGGAGAAAAAGTTATAGCCTACGCCAGCCGAACGCTGAACTCGTATGAAGTGAAGTATTGTGCTACGGAATTGGAGTGTCTAGCGGTGATCTGGGCCATAAAGAAATTTCGTTGTTACCTGGAAGGGGTTTCGTTTAATGTTGTTACTGATCATGCCAGTTTGAAGTGGCTTACTAATTTGAAGGAGCCGTCTGGGCGGCTTGGTCGTTGGGTGTTGCAACTCCAGGCCTACGATTTCGAAGTGGTCCATCGAAAGAGCAAGTACCATCAGATTCCAGATGCTCTGTCAAGGGCCATCCCTCGGCTGGATTTGATTGATGTCAATATCGAGGATTTCGATGCTTGGTACCAGAAACAGTTGCAAAACGTCGAGGGCTGGCCATATAAGTTTCCCCTGTGGAAAATCGATAATGGTAGGCTTTTTAAGCATGTGAGCGGGCGAGTCCCTCATCTGGAAGAGAGTTTTGCGTGGAAGTTGGTGATACCCAAATCCAAGAAAATGGAGGTACTACGGCAGTGCCACGATGAAGCGACTGCGGGGCACTTTCACATTTTCAAAACGTCGCAGAGGGTTGCTCAGAACTATTACTGGCCAGGTTTAAGGAGGGATGTGGCGTTGTACCTTCGGGGTAGCGAAGTTTGTCAGGCTCAGAAACCAGAACAGAGGGCACCAGCGGGAATCATGTGGTCGAGAAAGGTGACTCAACCGTGGCAAGTTGTTTGTACCGACCTTTTTGGACCGTTCCCCTTAACCGCTAAGAGGAATAGATTTTTACTAGTTATTGCTGACGTCTTCACAAAATATACGTTATTGTTCCCTTTGATGACAGCCACGGCTAAGGTGATCACCCATCATGTAGAAAATGACGTCTTTTTGGTCTACGGAGTTCCCGAATACCTAGTATGCGATAATGGTAGGCAGTATGTAGGAAAGGCGATCAAAGCTATGGTAAAAGGGTATAATTGCACTATGATATTTAATCCCCTTTACCATCCTCAAAGTAACCCGACGGAAAGAATAAATCGTGTACTTAAAACGATGATCAGGTCTTATGTGGGTGATAATCATCGCGATTGGGATACTAATTTACCTAAATTAGGATTTGCGTTACGGTCGGCCGTCCATGAGGTCACTGAGTATACGCCCGCTTATCTAAACTTTGGGAGAGAATTGAATATCTCGGGGAGAGCAGTCCAGGAGGTGGACCATCACCGACGGGTACCAGTTTTTGATATACAGGATAGGCGACCATTGGCTGAACATTTTCGGAGTCTAGGGGAAGTACAAAAGGAGGTGAGGCAACGGTTGGATACCGCCTATGGTAAAAGTGCGAAAAGGTATAATT
Organism: Crioceris asparagi; assembly: GCA_958507055.1. Classification (NCBI taxonomy): domain Eukaryota; kingdom Metazoa; phylum Arthropoda; class Insecta; order Coleoptera; family Chrysomelidae; genus Crioceris; species Crioceris asparagi. The sequence goes on along the minus strand of OY293831.1, from coordinate 19,086,810 downwards.
TGCGAAGGAGGCCGATTGCTTTCTGTATGGGAGATACGGTGATGGTACGGAATCATGTTTTGTCCGACGCTCCGAACTACTTTGCAGCTAAATTAGCACCGAAATTCCTCAAGAGTAGAGTACGGCAAAAGATATCAAATAATGTATATAGGTTAGAAACATTCGATGGAAGGACACTGTTGGGAGATTTCCACGTATGTGACATAAAACGGTACGTAAACAGAACGTACCAGAACCCTGGTCCTGCGGTGTTTGGCCTTAGAATCATCTCGCGGTGAGACGCTGCTTTAGTGCCTTCATAGTAACAGTTTGGATCGAAGACGTGCCTCCTGTTGTCAGGAAGGTGCAGTCAAGTTACGGGTGAGTAGGAGAAATGAGGAAATGAAGCTGCATTGCGAGGGAGAAGAATGAAAGAGGGAGTATTTGGGATCAGTTAGAATAATTGATACCAGGATTTAGTCAGGATAAGAGCTAGGAAATGTGAATGGAGGAATTCTCGCGCTGTTGATACTGTATGTCTCTATCACTGTTATAATTATTATGTATATAGTGTAGAAATACGGAAAAGGTGTTGCGGTTAACTTAGGTTCGGTTGGTTGGCACATAGGAGATTTTTGCTCTCTTATTTACAAATAGTAGGCAATATATGGCGCGGGAACTGAGATTGGTAAATTTCAAGGAAATTTCTGGAAGTAAGGGGGGGATGTTACGGGTTGATATGGCAACTCACCCCGCAACATGAAAATCAAATAGAATTTAGTCATCGTACATTTATTCATAGAGCTCACAAACGTTGGTTAATATTTTCTTCCGGTATTTGTAATGTGTGCTGCCTACGGTGGAGGATGGTTGTTGGCTGTAGATCCTTTTCTAATATTGAGGGAGGGATGGAAGATATTTTAAATTGAGGAATTTTACCAAATAAGGTATCGAACATCTTCGTCCCTGGAATGTTGTGTGGAATGAATGAGGAGTCGACATTTTCCTGTTGGTCATGATTGAGAACAGAGGTGATAAGCTTTGGGATAACTCTAGAGCGTTATCGAATCCTTTTTTTTGAGATAGTGTCTTTGCGGATATTAGTTGATGCTATCATTTTCTTGGCCGGTTAAGTGCTCCGATCAAAGGTGACTGTAGTGAGTGACAGCTGGGAGAAACAACAGGGCTCTTCGGCAGATTTAGACACTCGTAGTTGCTGCCTGCTGGAATTCCACGAGGCCACAAGGAATGCGGGGCTGCTAGGTTCTCGTCAGGGAACCAAGGGATCTCAGGTTGATTCAAGTCCCCCCAAAGGAGGTAACATAACGTTTGGGAACTGTCGGGTGAGTCATTTTCTCATACCTGGGGCTTACAGGGTTTCAGTCAGGAGCCACTCGATACCAGCCGGCGTCCGCTCGAGCCAGAGGTGAGCCGAAGCCAGACCGCTGTGCGACCTCCGGAGTGAACGAGTTTGGGTTGTTGCCAACATACAGCCTCTCTGCGATACCGTCGACCAACCGTCATGTTAAATGTCCATTAGCACTATTATTAATTTATTAATTGTGTTGTGATTGTTCATTTGTCTTGCTTTTGGTAATTATGGAGTGACTAGAGACTTATTGATTGCCTGTCCCGGGTCATATGTCAATATGTCGCGGCCAAACGCAAAGTATTAGAGTCAGGATAGAATCAAAGAGTTTAATATGTAGAATAGTTAGGAATCGTGCCCGAGGCATAATTCTGTGAGCGGTACTGCGACGTCGTTGTAGCGCGCCTGTATTTGTAATGAAATAAAATAGTAATATAGTTGGAATCTTATTATAGTTTAACAGCTGTTTAATTTCTGTCTGTCGAACCGTAACATCTTGGCAGTCTCCTAGCTAGGACTGGCTCATCAAAAATTAGCTAGTGGCGCCCAGTTACCAGCACTCGGAAAAACATCCATTTGTGCAAACTCACCCCAACCGCACTGAGCTTGGGCAAAGGGGGTTGCGCACTTAGGACATTCGACAGACAGACGCACATAGAAAGTGCGTGACAAAATTTTGGCGCCCAACGTGGGGCCACGTTATTCGTCGAGAGGCTATAGGTTTGGTTACTTGGGATCATTTGTTCTCAATGAGCTTTTCATTCTTAACCTTGCATACATTTGTTTAATAAGATATGAATTTATGACTATTTTCCCAATATTTTTATTTGTTCTTCGCACATAGGTATAAGTTGTTTTGATATTTATTTAATTTTATAGTTGATATCTCTAATATAGTGTCGTATATATGAAGGTGTTGGTGGTTCCAGAGGTTAGTTTAGTGTCCCAGTTCATAAGCAAATCTTTTGTTATTGTGGTGTATGAGCAGTGATATAATTTGTTGGTAAGAGGTTGGATATTGTTGGTTCCTAACCGCTGGCCGGGCTCAGCAGGAACTCACTCGTAGAAATTTATAGATTTTTGTTTTGAATTTTGAGCATTTTTGGAAGAGTGATTTTGCTGTACTGGCTAAACCGCATTTTAAGATGGACGTGAATAAGCTTCTTAAGGATGAATTGAAATATGAGTTACTTGTTAGCGGGTTCTCGGGGTTACAGGGCGAAACAGCGTCGTCTATGAGACGGCAATTACAAGAGCTCCTTCGAACTGAGCCATTCGGAGAAGTTGCGACGCAGGGTGATTTTAGTCCGGTTCCAGTGGAAAAAATCAACCTCATCATAAAGAAAATTGAAGGTCTTGAACAGTATGTAAGTTCTTGGCAAAGTAATGCGAGAGAAGGGAGGGAAGATTATGTAGATACCAAATTGAAACATCTTTATGGAAGGCTACATCGCCTAATAATAGAGGATGGACCCGAAAACAAACCACTCCTAAATGCAGTGTCGAACATCACTACAAGGCTGGAGGCTATCGAGTTGCATACGGACGAAATTCGGGAAGCGATGCAGACCCAAACATTGGTACGAAGCGGAGGACACACCTTATTATCGACCGCAACCCAGTCGTCGTGAAACCCAATTAGCAGTACGGTAGTGACTAATGTTCATAAATATCAGTTTGAACCCAGGAAGTGGGATGTGCAGTTTACGGGCGAAGGAGGCCTAAGTGTGTCAGCGTTTCTGGAAATTGTCGAGGAGAAGCGGAGAGCCAGCCACATTTCGGTAGGCGAGTTATTGAGTTCTGTTAGCGATCTTCTTATCGGTACTGCCGCAATCTGGTATAGGTCTGCTCGGGATGGTATAACGAGTTGGAAATATTTTGTGGACGCGTTGAGGGAGGAATTTCAACCCTACCACTAGCAAGAGCTATGGGATGAGATTAGGAAAAGGACTCAAGGCCCGACAGAAAGAGTCGGAATATACTTTGCTTTTATGGATAACCTGTTCAAGCTCTTACCCACTCCCCCTCCAGAGGAAGCCAGACTGGATGTGCTCAGACAAAATATCCACCCTTATTTTATCCATAATTTACGGTTAGCTACTTATGAAACGGTTGAGGAGTTGCGGAAGTTATTTAAACAACTAGAGTTGAACCGTGACAGGGCGGATCGCACCCAACAACACAACCTACTCGAACCAGACCTGGCATATCGAGATGGGCGACCCTCTTCATCTTCGAGTGCGCTAACCCCTACTGCCACAAGACCCGAGCGGAGGCTGATGACTATGTCAACAAGGATGCGTTGTTGGAACTGTTCTAGAGAAGGGCACCGATTTGCACAGTGCACGGAAAGTAGAAGGAGGTTTTGTTATGGCTGTGGCAAGGAAGATGTGATTAAACGAGAATGTGCACGATGTTCGGGAAACGGTCGAGACGGCGGGGCTACCGGACGTCGTCTAGGAGACCAACCCCGGTAGATCTTTCATCTTTCAACGGCGTACCAGCAGCCAAACCTTAATTACATGTTAACTGAAGTAACTGGAGATCCCCGACCATATTTGGAGGTGATTATCTTTGGGGTTAAGTTTGTATGTTTATTAGATTCAGGAGCCTCTCAAACCGTTATTGGTCGACAAGGCTGGCACCAATTGCAGGGGATGGAGGTAGTATCGTTGACCAATAATGCCACAGTTTCGGTGACAGTTGCTAATGGTACCTCATGTCAATCCATGGGTACGGTGAGCCTCCCCATCGAGCTGCAAGGTAAAGTACGAGTGATCGATTGCTTAGTAGTTCCCGCTGTGGATATGGGAATCATTCTAGGGACTGGGGATAGATTTTTTTAGGAAGATGGAAGTGGTTCCATCCTACTCGTGTAGGAGTTGGGCGTTCAGGAAGGAGCAGGTTTGCAGCATAGTTCCAAAGCAGTTACTGAACGCGGCGCAAAAAGGAATTTTGGAGAAGTTGATTAAGGATTACTTCGAGCAAATGGGCACGGAGTTGGGTTGCGCTATAGGTGTGGAACATAAAATTGATACCGGGGATCACTTTCCCATCAGACAGAGGTATTACGCGATCTCACCATACATGCAAAAAATTATGTACGAGGAGCTGGATCATATGTTAGAGCTGGGGGTAGTCGAACCATCCGCGTCGGCCTGGTCTTCCCCGGTAGTTCTCGTGAGAAAATCCGATAACAAGTTCCGGTTTTGCGTAGACTTTCGAGCGCTGAATAAAGTTACGAGAAGAGATACTTATGCTATCCCCTATATCTCTATGATACTAGATCGTCTCAGAGATAGCAAATTCTTGTCGTCGATTGATCTGAAAAGTGCCTATTGGCAGATAAAATTGGAGGAAGGTAGTAAAGAAAAGACGGCTTTTGTTGTTCCGGGAAGGGGCCTATTCCAATTTATCAGGATGCCTTTTGGACTCATTGTGGCGACGCCTGATTTTGACACCCATGTTAAGGTCCTAGAGGCCATTTTCGAGCGCTTGTCTAAAGCTGAATTAACGGTGAACTAGGAGAAGTGTGAGTTTGTTAAGCCTCAGCACAAATATCTAGGGTATGTTGTCGATCAGAATGGATTTCTTGGCCGGTTAAGTGCTCCGATCAAAGGTGACTGTAGTGAGTGACAGCTGGGAGAAACAACAGGGCTCTTCGGCAGATTTAAACACTCGTAGTTGCTGCCTGCTGGAATTCCACGAGGCCACAAGGAATGCGGGGCTGCTAGGTTCTTGTCAGGGTACCAAGGGATCTCCGGGTGATTCAAGTCCCCCCCAAAGGAGGTAACATAACGTTTGGGAACTGTCGGGTGAGTCATTTTCTCATACCTGGGGCTTACAGGGTTTCAGTCAGGAGCCACTCGATACCAGCCGGCGTCCGCTCGAGCCAGAGGTGAGCCGAAGCCAGACCGCTGTGCGACCTCCGGAGTGAACGAGTTTGGGTTGTTGCCAACATATAGCCTCTCTGCGATACCGTCGACCAACCGTCATGTTAAATGTCCATTAGCACTATTATTAAATTATTAATTGTGTTGTGATTGTTCATTTGTCTTGCTTTTGGAAATTATGGAGTGACTAGAGACTTATTGATTGCCTGTCCCGGGTCATATGTCAATATGTCGTGGCCAAACGCAAAGTATTAGAGTCAGGATAGAATCAAAGAGTTTAATATATAGAATAGTTAGGAATCGTGCCCAAGGCATAATTCTGTGAGCGGTACTGCGACGCCGTTGTAGCGCGCCTGTATTTGTAATAAAATATAATAGTAATATAGTTGGAATCTCATTATTGTTTAACAGCTGTTTAATTTCTGTCTGTCGAACCGTAACATCTTGGCAGTCTCCTAGCTAGCACTGGCTCATCAAAAATTAGCTAGTGGTGCCCATTTACCAGCACTCGGAAAAACATCCATTTGTGCAAACCCACCCCAACCGCACTGAGCTTGGGCAAAGGGGGTTGCGCACTTAGGGCATTCGACAGACAGACGGACATAGAAAGTGCGTGACAATATATTAAATAATCTTATTTTCCGAATTAAAGTTTTTTTTCAATTTCTGCCCTTTTTTGTGTGGATTGGACATTCTATACCTTATTTAGTCATAAAATGCTGAAAGAGAGATTTTGGACGATTTTATGAGAAAAAATATTAAATAATCTTATTTTCCATGTTAAAGTTTTTGTTAAATTTCTGCACTTTTATATGTGGATTGGACATATTATACCTTATTCAGTCATAAAATGCTGAAACGTGACATATTAGATTAAGTTATGAGTTAAAAATATTAATTAATCACATTTTCCTAATTAAAGTTTTTGTTCAATTTCTGCACTTTTATGTGTGGATTGGACATTTTATAGCTTATTTAGACATAATATGCTGAAAACAGACTCTAATTTTCCGGTTAAAAGTTTCTCTCTTCAATTTCTGCTTTTTTATGCGAGTATTGGACATATTATTTCCTATTTGGTCATAAAATGCTGAAAAGCGACATCTTAGACGAAGTTATGATTAAAAAACAATTATTTATTGTTATGTATTGTTTATTATTTTCCGATTTAAAGTTTTTGTTCAATTTCTGCACTTTTCTGTGTGGATTGGACATATTATAACTTATTTAGTCATAAAATGCTGAAAACAGACAATTCAGACGAGGTTATGTGCAAAAAATATCAAATAATCTTATTTTCCGATTTAGAGTTTTTGTTCAATTTACCTGCACTTTTTTGTGTAGATTGGACATATTATACCTTATTTAATCATAAAATGCGGAGAAGCGACATTTTAGACGAAGTTATGTGAAAAAAATATTAAATAATCTTATTTTCCGATTTAAAGTTTTTGTTAAAGTTGTGCACTTTTATGTGTGGATTGGACATAATAAACATTATTTAGTCATAAAATGCTGAAAACAGACTCTCATTTTCCGGTTAAAAGTTTTTCTATTCAATTTCAGCATTTTGGTGCGCGGATTGGACTTATTATACCTTATTTAGTCATAAAATGCTGAAAAGCGACATCTTAGACGAAGTTTTGATTAAAAAATATTAAATAATCTTATTTTCCGATTTATAGTTTTTATTCAACTTCTGCACTTTTATGCGTGGATTTGACATATTATACCTTATTTAGTCATAAAATGCGGAAAAGCGACATTTTAGATGAAGTTATGTGAGAAAAATATTAAATAATCTTATTTTCCGATTTAAAGTTTTTGTTAAAGTTGTGCACTTTTATGTGTGGATTGGACATAATAAACCTTATTTAGTCATAAAATGCTGAAAACAGACTCTTATTTTCCGGTTAAAAGTTTTTCTATTCATTTTCAGCTTTTTAGTGTGCGGATTGGACATATTATACCTTATTTGGTCATAAAATGCTGAAAAGCGACATCTTAGACGAAGTTATGAGTAAAAAATATTAAATAATCTTATTTTCCGATTTAAAGTTTTTATTCAATTTCTGCACTTTTATGCGTGGATTTGACATATTATACCTTATTTAGTCATAAAATGCTGAAATCAGACATTTTAGACGAAGTTATGTGAGAAAAATATTAAATAATCTTATTTTCCGATTTAAAGTTTTTGTTAAAGTTGTGCACTTTTATGTGTGGATTGGACATAATAAACCTTATTTAGTCATAAAATGCTGAAAACAGACTCATATTTTCCGGTTAAAAGTTTTTCTATTCAATTTCAGCTTTTTGGTGTGCGGATTGGACATATTATACCTTATTTAGTCATAAAATGCTGAAAAGCGACATCTTAGACGAAGTTATGATTAAAAAATATTAAATAATCTTATTTTCCGATTTAAAGTATTTATTCAATTCCTGCACTTTTATGCGTGGATTTGACATATTATACCTTATTTAGTCATAAAATGCTGAAATCAGACATTTGAGACGAAGTAATGTGCAAAAATATTAAATAATCTTATTTTCCGAATTAAAGTTTTTGTTCAATTTCTGCACTTTTTTGTGTGGATTGGACATTGTATACCTTATTTGGTCATAATATGCTGAAAGAGAGATTTTGGACGAGTTTATGAGAAAAATATTATATAATCTTATTTTCCTAATTAAAGTTTTTGTTCAATTTCTGCAATTTTATGTGTGGATTGGTCATATTATAACTTATTTAGTCATTAAATCCTGAAAACAGACAATTCAGACGAAGTTATGTGCAAAAAATATCAAATAATCTTATTTTCCGATTTAGAGTTTTTGTTCAATTTCTGCACTTTTTTGTGTGGATTGGACATATTATAACTTTTTTAGTCATAAAATGCTGAAAACAGACATTTCAGACGAAGTTATGTGCAAAAAATATTGAATCATCTTATTTTCCGATTTAAAGTTTTTGTTAAAATTCTGCACTTTTACAGGTGGATTCGACATATTATATCTTATTAAGTCATAAAATGCTGCAAAGTGACATTTCGGACGAAGTTATGTGCAAAAAATATTAATAATCTTATTTTCCGATTCAAAGTTTTTTTTTCAATGTCTGTTTTTCATGTGTGGATTGGACATTTAATACCTTATTTAGTCATAAAATGCTGAAAGGCGACATTTTAGACATAGTTAGGAGTAAAAAATATTAAATAATCTTATTTTTCGATTTAAAGCTTTTGTTCTATTTCTGCATTTTTATGTGTGGATTGGACATATTAAACCTTATTTAGTCATAAAATGCTGAAATCAGACATTTCAGACGAAGTAATGTGCAAAAATATTAAATAATCTTATTTTCCGAATTAAAGTTTTTGTTCAATTTCTGCACTTTTTTGTGTGGATTGGACATTGTATACCCTATTGGGTCATAATATGCTGAAAGAGAGATTTTGGACGAGTTTATGAGAAAAATATTAAATAATCTTATTTTCCTAATTAAAGTTTTTGTTCAATTTCTGCACTTTTATGTGTGGATTGGACATATTATAGCTTATTTGGTCATAAAATGCTGAAAACAGACTCTTATTTTCCGGTTTAAAGTTTCTCTCCTCAATTTCTGCTTTTTTAAGAGAGTATTGGACATATTATACCCTATTTGGTAATAAAATTCTGAAAAGCGACATCTTAGACGAAGTTATGATTAAAAAACAATAAATAATCTTATTTTCCGATTTAAAGTTTTTGTTCAATTTCTCCACTTTTATGTGTGGATTGGTCATATTATAACTTATTTAGTCATAAAATGCTGAAAACAGACAATTCAGACGAAGTTATGTGAAAAAAATATCAAATAATCTTATTTTCCGATTTAGAGTTTTTGTTCAATTTCTGCACTTTTTTGTGTGGATTGGACATATTATAACTTATTTAGTCATAAAATGCTGAAAACAGACATTTTAGACGAAGTTATGTGCAAAAAGTATTAAATAATCTGATTTTCCGATTTAAAGTTTTTTTTTCAATTTCTGCTTTTTCATGTATGGATTGGACATATTATACAATATTTATTCATAAAATGCTGGAAGGCAACATTTTAGACGAAGTTATGAGTAAGAAATATTAAATAATCTTATTTTCCAATTTTAAGTTTTTGTTGAATTCCTGCGATTTCATGTGTGGATTGGATATATTATAACTTATTTAGTCATAAAATGCTGAAAACAGGCCTTTCAGACGAAGTTATGTGTAAAAAATATGAAATAATCTTATTTCCGATTTAAGTTTTTTTTTTCAATTTCGGCTTTTTTATGTGTAGATTGGACATATTATAACTTATTTAGTAAAAAAATGCTGAAAAGCAACATTTTTGACGAAGTTATCATTATAAAACATTAAATAATCTTATTTTCCGATTTAAAGTTTTTGTTCAATTCCTGCACTTTTATGTGTGGATTGGATATATTATACCTTATTTAGTCATAAAATGCTGAAAACAGACATTTCGGACGAAGTTATGTGCAAAAAATATTAAATAATCCTATTTTCCGACTCAAAGTTTTTTTTCAATGTCTGCTTTTTCATGTGTGGATTGGACATATTATACCTTATTTAGTCACAAAATGTTGAAAGGCGACATTTTAGACAAAGTTAGGTGTACAAAATATGAAATAATCTTATTTTCCGATTAAAAGTTTTTGTTCAATTCCTGCACTTTTATGTGTGGATTGGACATATTATACCTTATTTAGTCATAAAATGCTGAAAAGCGACATTTTAGACGAAGTTATCATTAAAAAACGTTAAATAATCTTATTTTCCGATTTAAAGTTTTTGTTCAATTTCTGCACTTTTATGTGTGGATTGGACATATTATACCTTATTTAGTCATAAAATGCTGAAAGGCGACATTTTAGACAAAGTTAGGAGTAAAAAATATTAAATAATCTTATTTTCTGATTTAGAGCCTTTGTTCTATTTCTGCATTTTTATGTGTGGATTGGACATATTAAACCTTATTCAGTTATAAAATGCTGTAAAGAGACATTTTACATGAAGGTATGTGTAAAAGATATTAAATAATCTTATTTTCCGATTTAAAGTATTTGTTCAATTTCTGCACTTTTATGTGTGGATTGGACATATTATACCTTATTTAGTCATAAAATGCTGAAAAGCGACATTTTAGACGAAGTTATCATTAAAAAACATTAAATAATCTTATTTTCCGATATAAAGTTTTTGTTCAATTCCTGCACTTTTATGTGGGGATTGGACATATTATACCTTATTTAGTCATAAAATGCTGAAAGGCGACATTTTAGACAAAGTTAGGAGTAAAAAATATTAAATAATCTTATTTTCCGATTTAGAGCCTTTGTTCTAATTCTGCATTTTTTGTGTGGATTGGACATATTAAACCTTATTTAGTCATAAAATGCTGATAAGCGACATTTTAGACGAAGTTATCATTAGAAAACATTAAATAATCATATTTTCCAATTTAAAGTTTTTGTTCAATTCCTGCACTTTTATGTGTGGATTGGACATATTATACCTTATTTAGTCATAAAATGCTGAAAAGCGACATTTTAGACGAAGTTATCATTAAAAAACATTAAATAATCTTATTTTCCGATTTAAAGTTTTTGTTCAATTCCTGCATTTTTATGTGTGGATTGGACATATTATACCTTATTTAGTCATAAAATGCTGAAAGGCGACATTTTAGACAAAGTTAGGAGTAAAAAATATTAAATAATCTTATTTTCCGATTTAGAGCCTTTGTTCTATTTCTGCATTTTTATGTGTGGATTGGAAATATTAAACCTTATTCAGTTATAAAATGCTGAAAAGAGACATTTTAGATGAAGGTATGTGTAAAAGATATTAAATAATCTTATTTTCCGATTTAAAGTTTTTGTTCAATTTCTGCGCGCTTATATGTGGATTGGACATATTATACCTTATTTAGTCATAAAATGCTGAAAAGCGACATTTTAGACGAAGTTATCATTAAAAAACATTAAATAATCTTATTTTCCGATTTAAAGTTTTTGTTCAATTCCTGCACTTTTATGTGTGGATTGGACATATTATACCTTATTTCGTCATAAAATGCTGAAAGGCGACATTTTAGACAAAGTTAGGAGTAAAAAATATTAAATAATCTTATTTTCCGATTTAGAGCCTTTGTTCTATTTCTGCATTTTTATGTGTGGATTGGACATATTAAACCTCATTCAGTTATAAAATGCTGAAAAGAGACATTTTAGATGAAGGTATGTGTAAAAGATATTAAACAATCTTATTTTCCGATTTAAAGTTTTTGTTCAATTTCTGCACGCTTATATGTGGATTGGACATATTATACCTTTTTAGTCATAAAATGCTGGAAAGAGAGATTTTAGACGAAGTTATGAGTAAAAATTATTAAATAAACATATTTTTCGATTTAAAGTCTTTGTTCAATTTTAGCACTTTTCTGTGTCGATTGGACATATTATAACTTATTCAGTCATAACATGCTAAAAAGTGACATATTAGATCATGTTATGTGTAAAAAATATTAATTAATCATATTTTCCTAATTAAAGTTTTTGTTCAATTTCAGCACTTTTATGTGTGGGTTGGGCATATTATAGTTTATTTAGTCATAAAAGGCTGAAAACAGTCTCTTATTTTCCGGTTAAAAGTTTCTTTCTTCAATTTCTGCTTTTTTATGCGAGTATTGTACATATTATACCCTATTTGGTCATACAATACTGAAAAGCGACATCTTAGACGAAGTTATGATTAAAAAACAATAAATAATCTTATCTTCCGATTTAAAGTTTCTGTTCCATTTCTGCACTTTTATGTGTGGATTGGATATATTATACCTTATTTAGTCATAAAATGCTGAAAAGAGACATTTTAGACGAAGTTATGAGTAAAAAAGTATTAAATAAACTTATTTTTCTATTTAAAGTTTTTGTTCAATTTTTGCACTTTTATGTGTGGATTGGACATATTTATACCTTATTTAGTCATAAAATGCGGAAAAGCGACATTTTAGACGAAGTTATGTGAAAAAAATATTAAATAATCTTATTTTCCGATTTAAAGTTTTTGTTAATGTTCTGCACTTTCATGTGTGGATTGGACATATTAAATCTTATTTAGACATAAAATGCTGAAAACAGACTCTTATTTTCCGGTTAAAAGTTTTTCTATTCAATCTCAGCTTTTTGGTGCGCGGATTGGACATATTATACCTTATTTAGTCATAAAATGCTGAAAAGCGACATCTTAGACGAAGTTATGATTAAAAAATATTAAATAATCTTATTTTCCTATTTAAAGTTTTTATTCAATTTCTGCACATTTATATGTGGATTGGACATATTATACCTTATTAAGTCATAAAATGCTGAAAGAGAGATTTTGGACGAGTCTATGAGAAAAAATATTAATTATTCATATTTTCCTAATTAAAGTTTTTGTTCAATATCTGCACTTTTTTGTGTGGATTGGACATATTATAACTTATTTAGTCAATAAATGCTGAAAACAAACTCTTATTTTCCGGTTAAAATTTTTCTCTTCAATTTCTGATCTTTTATGCGCGGGTTGGACATATTATACCTTATTTAGTCATAAAATGCTGAAAAGCGACATTTTAGACGAAGTTATCATTAAAAAACATTAAATAATCTTATTTTCCGATATAAAGTTTTTGTTCAATTCCTGCACTTTTATGTGTGGATTGGACATATTATACCTTATTTAGTCATAAAATGCTGAAAGGCGACATTTTAGACAAAGTTAGGAGTAAAAAATATTAAATAATCTTATTTTCCGATTTAGAGCCTTTGTTCTAATTCTGCATTTTTTGTGTGGATTGGACATATTAAACCTTATTTAGTCATAAAATGCTGATAAGCGACATTTTAGACGAAGTTATCATTAGAAAACATTAAATAATCTTATTTTCCAATTTAAAGTTTTTGTTCAATTCCTGCACTTTTATGTGTGGATTGGACAAATTATACCTTATTTAGTCATAAAATGTTGAAAAGCGACATTTTAGACGAAGTTATCATTAAAAAACATTAAATAATCTTATTTTCCGATTTAAAGTTTTTGTTCAATTCCTGCACTTTTATCTGTGGATTGGTCATATTATAACTTATTTAGTCATAAAATGCTGAAAACAGACAATTCAGACGAAATTATGTGCTAAAAATATCAAATAATCTTATTTTCCGATTTAGAGTATTTGTTCAATTTCTGCACTTTTTTGTGTGGATTGGACATATTATAACTTATTTAGTCATTAAATGCTGAAAACAAACTCTTATTTTCCGGTTAAAATTTTTTTCTTCAATTTCTGATCTTTTATGCGCGGGTTCGACATATTATACCTTATTTAGTCATAAAATGCTGAAAAGCGACATTTTAGACGAAGTTATCATTAAAAAACATTAAATAATCTTATTTTCCGATATAAAGTTTTTGATCAATTCCTGCACTTTTATGTGTGGATTGGACATATTATAACTGATTTAGTCATTAAATGCTGAAAACAAACTCTTTTTTTCCGGTTAAAATTTTTCTCTTCAATTTCTGATCTTTTATGCGCGGGTTGGACATATTATACCTTATTTAGTCATAAAATGCTGAAAAGCGACATTTTAGACGAAGTAATCATTAAAAAACATTAAATAATCTTATTTTCCGATTTAAAGTTTTTGTTCAATTCCTGCACTTTTATGTGTGGATTGGACATATTATACCTTATTTAGTCATAAAATGCTGAAAGGCGACATTTTAGACAAAGTTAGGAGTAAAAAATATTAAATAATCTTATTTTCCGATTTAGAGCCTTTGTTCTAATTCTGCATTTTTTGTGTGGATTGGACATATTAAACCTTATTTAGTCATAAAATGCTGAGAAGCGACATTTTAGACGAAGTTATCATTAGAAAACATTAAATGATCTTATTTTCCAATTTAAAGTTTTTGTTCAATTCCTGCACTTTTATGTGTGGATTGGACATATTATAACTGATTTAGTCATTAAATGCTGAAAACAAACTCTTATTTTCCGGTTAAAATTTTTCTCTTCAATTTCTGATCTTTTATGCGCGGGTTGGACATATTATACCTTATTTAGTCATAAAATGCTGAAAAGCGACATTTTAGACGAAGTAATCATTAAAAAACATTAAATAATCTTATTTTCCGATTTAAAGTTTTTGTTCAATTCCTGCACTTTTATGTGTGGATTGGACATATTATACCTTATTTTGTCATACATTGCTGAAGGGAGACATTTTAGACGAAGTTATGAGTAAAAAATATTGAATAATCTTATTTTCCGATTTAAAGTTTTCTTTCAATTTCTGCATATTTATGTTTGGATTGGACATATTAGAAATGTTTTTCTTTTTCATTTTCTGCTCTTTTATGTGTGGATTGGACGTTTTATACCTTATTTTATCATACATTGCTGAAGGGAGATATTTTAGACGAAGTTATGAGTAAAAAATATTGAATGATCTTATTTTCCGATTTAAAGTTTTCTTTCAATTTCTGCACTTTTATGTTTGGATTGGACATATTAGAAAAGTTTTTCTTTTTCATTTTCTGCTCTTTTATGTGTGGATTGGACGTTTTATACCTTATTTATTCATAAAATGTTGAAAAGAGACATTTCAAACGAAGTTATGATTGAAGAAATATTGAATAATCTTATTTTCCGATTTAAATCTTTGTTCAATTTATGCACTTTTATGAGTGGATTGGACATATTATACCTTATTTAGTCATACTTTACTGAAGGGAGACATTGTAGACGAAGATATGAGTAAGAAATATTAAAAATAATCTTATTCTCCGATTTAAAGTTTTCTTTTAATTTCTGCACTTTTATGTTTGGATTGGACATATTAGAACCTTATTTAGTCATAAAATGCTGAAAACAGACATTTTATACGAAGTTATGAGTAATATTATATTAAATAATCTCATTTTCCGATTTGAAGTTTTTTATTTTCAAGTTCTGCACTTTTATGTGTGGATTGGACATATTAGAACCTTATTTAGTCATAAAATGCTGAAAACAGACATTTTAGACGAATTTATGAGAGAAAATATATTAAATAATCTTATTTTCCGATTGAAGTTTTTTTTTACTTTTTCTGCACTTTTATGTGTGGATTCGACATATTATACCTTATGTAGTCATAAAATGTTGAAAAGATACATTTTAGACGAAGTTATGATTAAAAAAATATTGAATAATCTTGTTTTCCGATTTAAAGTTTTTGTTCAATTTCTGTACTTTTATGTATTATATTATATTATATTATACCTTATTTAGTCATAAAATGCTGAAAAGAGACATTTTAGACGATGTTATGAGTAATAATATTAAAAATAATCTTATTTTCCGATTTAAATCTTTGTTCAATTTCTGCACTTTTATGAGTGGATTGGACATATTATACCTTATTTAGTCATACATTACTGAAGGGAGACATTGCAGACGAAGATATGAGTAAAAAATATTAAAAATAATCTTATTTTCCGATTTAAAGTTTTTGTTCAATTTCTGCACTTTTTTGTGTGGATTGGACATATTAGAACCTTATTTAGTCATAAAATGCTGAAAACAGACATTTTATACGAAGTTATGAGTAATATTATATTAAATATTCTCATTTTCCGATTTTAAGTTTTTTATTTTCAATTTCTGCACTTTTATGTGTGGATTGGACATATTAGAACCTTATTTAGTCATAAAATGCTGAAAACAGACATTTTAGACGAAGTTATGAGTAAAAATATATTATATAATCTTATTTTCCGATTAAAGTTTTTCGTTTTCAATTTCTGCACTTTTATGTGTGGATTGGACATATTATACCTTATTTGGTCATAAAATGTTGAAAAGAGACATTATAGACGAAGTTATGATTAAAAAAATATAAAATAATCTTGATTTCTGATTTAAAGTTTTTATTCAATTTCTGCGCTTTTATGTATGTTTTGGACATATTATACATTATTTAGTCATAAAATGCTGAAAAGGCACTTTAAACGAAGTTATGAGTAAAAATATTAAATTATCTTATTTTCCGATATAAATTTAGGTTCAATTTCTGCAATTTTATTTGTGAATTCGACATATTATACCTTATTTAGTCTTAAAATGCTGAAAACAGACATTTTAGACGAAGTTATGAGTAAAAAATATTATATAATCTAATTTCCGATTAAAAGTTTTTGTTCAATTTCTGCACTTTTATGTGTGGATTGGACATATTAGAAACTTATTTAGTCATAAAATGCTGAAAACAGATATTTTAGACGAATTTATGAGTGAAAATATATTAAATAATCTTATTTTCCGATTAAAGTTTTTTTTTACTTTTTCTGCACTTTTATGTGTGGATTCGACATATTATACCTTATGTAGTCATAAAATGTTGAAAAGATACATTTTAGACGAAGTTATGATTAAAAAAATATTGAATAATCTTGTTTTCCGATTTAAAGTTTTTGTTCAATTTCTGTACTTTTATGTATTATATTATATTATACCTTATTTAGTCATAAAATGATGAAAAGAGACATTTTAGACGATGTTATGAGTAATAATATTAAAAATAATCTTATTTTCCGATTTAAATCTTTGTTCAATTTCTGCACTTTTATGAGTGGATTGGACATATTATACCTTATTTAGTCATACATTACTGAAGGGAGACATTGTAGACGAAGATATGAGTAAAAAGTATTAAAAATAATCTTATTTTCCGATTTAAAGTTTTTGTTCAATTTCTGCACTTTTATGTATTATATTATATTATACCTTATTTAGTCATAAAATGCTGAAAAGAGACATTTTAGACGATGTTATGAGTAATAATATTAAAAATAATCTTATTTTCCGATTTAAATCTTTGTTCAATTTCTGCACTTTTATGAGTGGATTGGACATATTATACCTTATTTAGTCATACATTACTGAAGGGAGACATTTTAGACGAAGTTATGAGTAAAAAATATTGAATAATCTTATTTTCCGATTTAAAGTTTTCTTTCAATTTCTTCACTTTTATGTTTGGATTGGACATATTAGAACCTTATTTAGTCATGAAATGCTGAAAACAGACATTTTATACGAAGTTATGAGTAATAATATATTAAATAATCTCATTTTCCGATTAAAGTTTTTCGTTTTCAATTTCTGCACTTTTATGTGTGGATTGGACATATTATACCGTATTTAATCATAAAATACTGAAAATAGACATTTTAGACGAAGTTATGATTAAAAAATATTAAATAATCTTATTTTCCGATTTAAGGTCTTTGTTCAATTTCTGCACTTTTATGTATGGATTGAACATATTAGAACCTTATTTAGTCATAAAATGCTGAAAACAGACATTTTAGACGAAGTTATGAGTAAAAAATATTATATAATCTAATTTCCGATTAAAAGTTTTTGTTCCATTTCTGCACTTTTATGTGTGGATTGGACATATTAGAACCTTATTTATTCATAAAATGCTGAAAACAGACATTTTAGAAGAAGTTATGAGTAAAAATATATAAAATAATCTTATTTTCCGATTCAAAGCTTTTCTCTTTCAATTTCTGCACTTTTATATGTATATTATACCTTATTTAGTCATAAAATACTTAATACAGATATTTTAAACGAAGATATGATTGAAAAAATATCAAATAATCTCATTTTCCGTTTTAAAGTTTTTGTTCAATTTCTGCACTTTTATGTGTGGATTGGACATATTCCTTATCTATACATAAAATGATGAAAACAGACATTTAGACGAAGTTATGAGCAAAAGATATCAAATAATATTATTTTCCGATTTAAAGATTCTATTTTTCAATTTCTGCACTTTTATGTGTGGATTGGACGTTTTTTTACCTTATTTAATCATAAAATGTTGAAAAGAGACATGTCAGACGAAGTTATGATTGAAGAAATATTGAATAATCTTGTTTTCCGATTTAAAGTTTTTGTTCAATTTCTGCACTTTTATATATTATATTATATTATATTATACTTTATTTAGTCATAAAAAGCTGAAAAGAGACATTTTAGACGAAGTTATGAGTAATAATATTAAAAATAATCTTATTTTCCGATTTAAAGTTTTCTTTCAATTTCTGCACATTTATGTTTGGATTGGACATATTAGAAAAGTTTTTCTTTTTCATTTTCTGCTCTTTTATGAGTGGATTGGACGTTTTATACCTTATTTTATCATACATTGCTGAAGGGAGATATTTTAGACGAAGTTATGAGTAAAAAATATTGAATGATCTTATTTTCCGATTTAAAGTTTTCTTTCAATTTCTGCACTTTTATGTTTGGATTGGACATATTAGAAAAGTTTTTCTTTTTCATTTTCTGCTCTTTTATGTGTGGATTGGACGTTTTATACCTTATTTATTCATAAAATGTTGAAAATAGACATTTCAAACGAAGTTATGATTGAAGAAATATTGAATAATCTTATTTTCCGATTTAAATCTTTGTTCAATTTCTGCACTTTTATGAGTGGATTGGACATATTATACCTTATTTAGTCATACTTTACTGAAGGGAGACATTGTAGACGAAGATATGAGTAAAAAATATTAAAAATAATCTTATTTACCGATTTCAAGTTTTTGTTCAATTTCTGCACTTTTTTGTATGAATTGGACATATTATACCTTATTTTGTCATACATTGCTGAAGGGAGACATTTTAGACGAAGTTATGAGTAAAAAATATTGAATAATCTTATTCTCCGATTTAAAGTTTTCTTTCAATTTCTGCACTTTTATGTTTGGATTGGACATATTAGAACCTTATTTAGTCATAAAATGCTGAAAACAGACATTTTATACGAAGTTATGAGTAATATTATATTAAATAATCTCATTTTCCGATTTTAAGTTTTTTATTTTCAAGTTCTGCACTTTTATGCGTGGATTGGACATATTAGAACCTTATTTAGTCATAAAATGCTGAAAACAGACATTTTAGACGAATTTATGAGAGAAAATATATTAAATAATCTTATTTTCCGATTAAAGTTTTTTTTTACTTTTTCTGCACTTTTATGTGTGGATTCGACATATTATACCTTATGTAGTCATAAAATGTTGAAAAGATACATTTTAGACGAAGTTATGATTAAAAAAATATTGAATAATCTAGTTTTCCGATTTAAAGTTTTTGTTCAATTTCTGTACTTTTATGTATTATATTATATTATATTATACCTTATTTAGTCATAAAATGCTGAAAAGAGACATTTTAGACTATGTTATGAGTAATAATATTAAAAATAATCTTATTTTCCGATTTAAATCTTTGTTCAATTTCTGCACTTTTATGAGTGGATTGGACATATTATACCTTATTTAGTCATACATTACTGAAGGGAGACATTGCAGACGAAGATATGAGTAAAAAATATTAAAAATAATCTTATTTTCCGATTTAAAGTTTTTGTTCAATTTCTGCACTTTTTTGTGTGGATTGGACATATTATACCTTATTTCGTCATACATTGCAGAAGGGAGACATTTTAGACGAAGTTATGAGTAAAAATATATTATATAATCTTATTTTCCGATTAAAGTTTTTCGTTTTCAATTTCTGCACTTTTATGTGTGGATTGGACATATTATACCTTATTTGGTCATAAAATGTTGAAAAGAGACATTTTAGACGAAGTTATGATTAAAAAAATATAAAATAATCTTGATTTCTGATTTAAAGTTTTTATTCAATTTCTGCACTTTTATGTATGTTTTGGACATATTATACATTATTTAGTCATAAAATGCTGAAAAGGCACTTTAAACGAAGTTATGAGTAAAAATATTAAATTATCTTATTTTCCGATATAAATTTAGGTTCAATTTCTGCAATTTTATTTGTGAATTCGACATATTATACCTTATTTAGTCTTAAAATGCTGAAAACAGACATTTTAGACGAAGTTATGAGTAAAAAATATTATATAATCTAATTTCCGATTAAAAGTTTTTGTTCAATTTCTGCACTTTTATGTGTGGATTGGACATATTAGAAACTTATTTAGTCATAAAATGCTGAAAACAGATATTTTAGACGAATTTATGAGTGAAAATATATTAAATAATCTTATTTTCCGATTAAAGTTTTTTTTACTTTTTCTGCACTTTTATGTGTGGATTCGACATATTATACCTTATGTAGTCATAAAATGTTGAAAAGATACATTTTAGACGAAGTTATGATTAAAAAAATATTGAATAATCCTGTTTTCCGATTTAAAGTTTTTGTTCAATTTCTGTACTTTTATGTATTATATTATATTATACCTTATTTAGTCATAAAATGCTGAAAAGAGACATTTTAGACGATGTTATGAGTAATAATATTAAAAATAATCTTATTTTCCGATTTAAATCTTTGTTCAATTTCTGCACTTTTATGAGTGGATTGGACATATTATACCTTATTTAGTCATACATTACTGAAGGGAGACATTGTAGAAGAAGATATGAGTAAAAAATATTAAAAATAATCTTATTTTCCGATTTAAATCTTTGTTCAATTTCTGCACTTTTATGAGTGGATTGGACATATTATACCTTATTTAGTCATACATTACTGAACGGAGACATTGTAGACGAAGATATGAGTAAAAAATATTAAAAATAATCTTATTTTCCGATTTAAATCTTTGTTCAATTTCTGCACTTTTATGAGTGGATTGGACATATTATACCTTATTTAGTCATACATTGCTGAAGGGAGACATTTTAGACGAAGTTATGAGTAAAAAATATTGAATAATCTCATTTTCCGATTAAAGTTTTTCGTTTTCAATTGCTGCACTTTTATGTGTGGATTGGACATATTATACCGTATTTAATCATAAAATACTGAAAATAGACATTTTAGACGAAGTTATGATTAAAAAAATATTAAATAATCTTATTTTCCGATTTAAGGTCTTTGTTCAATTTCTGCACTTTTATGTATGGATTGAACATATTAGAACCTTATTTAGTCATAAAATGCTGAAAACAGACATTTTAGACGAAGTTATGAGTAAAAAATATTATATAATCTAATTTCCGATTAAAAGTTTTTGTTCCATTTCTGCACTTTTATGTGTGGATTGGACATATTAGAACCTTATTTATTCATAAAATGCTGAAAACAGACATTTTAGAAGAAGTTATGAGTAAAAATATATAAAATAATCTTATTTTCCGATTCAAAGCTTTTCTCTTTCAATTTCTGCACTTTTATATGTATATTATACCTTATTTAGTCATAAAATACTTAATACAGATATTTTAAACGAAGATATGATTGAAAAAATATCAAATAATCTAATTTTCCGTTTTAAAGTTTTTGTTCAATTTCTGCACTTTTATGTGTGGATTGGACATATTCCTTATCTATACATAAAATGATGAAAACAGACATTTAGACGAAGTTATGAGCAAAAGATATCAAATAATATTATTTTCCGATTTAAAGATTCTATTTTTCAATTTCTGCACTTTTATGTGTGGATTGGACATACTATACCTTATTTAGTCATAAAATACTGCAATCAGACATTTTAGACGAAGTTATGATTGAAAAAATATCAAATAATCTTATTTTTCGATTTAAAGTTTTTGTTCAATTTCTGCACTTTTATGTTTGGATTGGACATATATCTTATTTAGTCATAAAATACTGAAAACAGACATTTTAGACGAAGTTATGAGCAAAAAATATAAAAAAAACTTATTTTCCGATTTAAAGTTTCTATATTTAAATTTCTGCACTTTTATGTGTGGATTGGACATACTAGAACCTTATTTAGTCACTAAATGCTGAAAACAGACACTTTAGACGAAGTTATGAGTGAAAATATATTAAATAATCTTATTTCCTGATTTAAGTTTTTCTTTTTCCTTTTCGGCACTTTTATGTGTGGACTGGACATATTATACCTTATTTAGTCATGAAATGTTGAAAAGAGACATTTCAGAGGAAGTTATGATTAAAAAAATATTACGTAATTTTGATTTCCAATTTAAAGCTTTTGTTCAATTTCTGCACTTTTATGTGTGGATTGGACATATGACATCTTATTTTGTCATAAAATGCAGAAAACAGACATTTTAGACTTAGTTATGAGCAAAAAATATCAAATAATCTTATTTCCGATTTAAAGTTTTTATTTTTCAATTTTTGCACCTTTATGTATGGATTGGACATATT
Organism: Crioceris asparagi; assembly: GCA_958507055.1. Taxonomy (NCBI): domain Eukaryota; kingdom Metazoa; phylum Arthropoda; class Insecta; order Coleoptera; family Chrysomelidae; genus Crioceris; species Crioceris asparagi. Next base: position 19,064,267 of record OY293831.1, on the reverse strand, counting down.
GTTACGTGGGTAGTTTATCATGTACTTACTGTTATTATTTCTTTTAGTTTGTATTAATTCTGCTACCTTGTTTGCAGTAGTGTTGCTTGTGTATTTCATTGTGTAGTTCTGGAATTGTAGTAGATTTGTTCTCGATCCTTCCAGAAACTGTATGTGAGGTACAGTTTGTCGTGCTATTGTCACCTTGACAAGGATCTAGAACATTAATTATGTTCGTCTAGATAATCATAGAACATTCTCGATGAATGTCATATCATGATTTAGATATATAAAGCCGTGACGATCATGGGACACAGTCAGTTTATTAAATCAGTCAATTGGAGACATAAGTCGAAAGTAGTTGGAACGCGATAGTCAAAGTGACAAATAGTGACAGTTGTACTACAACAGAAAGCCGTGTACAGTGTGTTCGAAATAAAGCATTGGAAGCAATCTGCGAACTTTGAGTCTTACGCAAGTGAACTCACCCCACAACGTTTAGCACAGGGTTAAACGTTACAATATTATACCTTATACAGTCTTAAATTGTTGAAAAGAGACATTTTAGATGAAGTTATGATTAAAATAATATTAAATAATCTTATTTTCCGATTTAAAGTTTTCTTTCAATTTCTGAACTTTTATGTGTGGATTGGACATATTAGAAACTTATTTAGCCATAAAATGCTGAAAACACACATTTTAGACGAAGTTATGAGTAAAAATATATTAAATAATCTTATTTTCCGATTTAAACTTTTCTTTTTCAATTTCTGCACTTTTATGTGTGGATTGGACATATTATACCTTATTTAGTCATAAAATACTGAAAACAGACATTTTAGACCAAGTTATGATTGAAAAAATATTAAATAATCTAATTTTCCGATTCAAAGTTTATGTTCAATTTCTGCACTTTTATGATTGGATTGGACATACTAGAACCTTATTTAGTCACTAAATGCTGAAAACAGACACTTTAGACGAAGTTATGAGTGAAAATATATTAAATAATCTTATTTTCTGATTAAAGTTTTTCTTTTTCCTTTTCGGCACTTTTATGTGTGGACTGGACATATTATACCTTATTTATTAATAAAATGTTGAAAAGAGACATTTTAAACGAAGTTATGAGTATAAAATATTAAATTATCTTATTTTCAGATTTAAAGCTAGGTTAAATTTCTGAACTTTTATGTGTGGATTGGTCATATTATAACTTATTTAGTCTCAACATACTGAAAACAGACATTTTACACGAAGTTATGAGTAAAAAATATTAAAAATAATCTTATTTTCCGATTTAATGTTTTTATTTATTTTCTGCACTTTTATGTGTGGATTCGTCATAAACCTTATTTAGTCATAAAATGTTTAAAACAGACATTTTAGGCGAAGTTATGATCCAAAAATATCAAATAATCTTATTTTCCGATTAAAGTTTTTCTTTTTCATTTTCTGCACTTTTATGTGTGAATTGGACATATTATACCTTATTTAGTCATAAGATGTTGAAAAGAAACATTTTAAACGAAGTTATGAGTGAAAAATATTAAAAATAATCTTATTTTCCGATTTAATGTTTTTGTTCAATTTCTGCATTTTTATGTGTGGATTGGTGATATTATATCTTATTTAGTCTTAAAATACTGAAAACAGACATTTTAGACGAAGTTATGAGTAAAGAATATTAAAAATAATCTTATTTTATTTAATGTTTTTGTTCAATTTCTGCATTTTTATGTGTGGATTGCACATATACCTTATTTAGTCATAAATTGTTGAAAACAGACATTTTAGACGAAGTTATGATAAAAAAATATGAAATAATCTTATTTTCCGATTAAAAATTTTCTTTTTTAATTTCTGCTCTTTTATGTGTGGATTGGACATATACCTTATTTAGTCATAAAATGCTGAAAACCGACATTTCAGACGAAGTTATGAGTAAAAAATATTAAATAATCTTATTTTCCGATTTTAAGTTTTTGTCTTTCAATTTCTGCTTTTTTATGTGTGGATTGGACAGATTATACCTTAATTAGTCATAAAATGTTGAAAATTGACATTTTAGACGAAGTTATGTTTAAAAAAAATAAATAATCTTATTTTCCGATTTTTAGTTTTTGTTCAATTTCTGCGGTTTTATGTGTGGATTGGAGATATTATACTTTATTTAGTCATAAAATGTTGAAAGCAGACATTTTAGACGAAGTTATGATCAAAAAATAACAAATAATCTTATTTTCCTATTTAAAGTTTTTGTTGAATTTCTGTACTTTTATGTGAGGACTGGACATATTAGAATCTTATTTAGTCATAAAATGCTGAAAACATACATTTTAGACGAAGTTATGTGTAAAAATATATTAAATAATCTTATTTTCCGATTAAAGTTTTTCTTTTTCAATTTCTGCTCTTTTATGTGTGGATTGGACATATTATGCCTTATTCAGTCATAAAATGTTGAAAAGAGACATTTCAGACGAAGTTATGATAGAAAAAATATTGAATAATCTTGTTTTCAGATTTAAAGTTTTTGTTCAATTTCTGCACATTTATGTATTATATTATATTATAGTATACCTTATTAGTCATAAAATTATGAAAATACATTTTAATCAAAGTTATGAGTAAAAAATATTAAATTATCTTATTTTCAGATTTAAAGCTAGGTTAAATTTCTGCACTTTTATGTGTGGATTGGTCATATTATATCTTATTTATTCTTAAAATACTGAAAACAGACATTTTAGACGAAGTTATGAGTAAAGAATTTTAAAAATAATGTTATTTTCCTATTTAATGTTTTTGCTCAATTTCTAAATCTTTATGTGTGGATTGGACATATACCTTATTTAGTCATAAATTGTTGAAAACAGACATTTTAGACGAAGTTATGATCAAAAAATATAAAATAATTTTATTTTTCGATTTAAAGTTTATATTTTTCAATTTCTTCACTTTTATGTGTGGATTGGACATATTATACATTATTTAGTCATAAAATGTTGAAAAGAGACATTTCAAACGAAGTTATGAGTAAAAAATATTAAATTATCTAATTTTCAGATTTGAAGCTAAGTTAAATTTCTGCATTCTTATGTGTGGATTGGACATATACCTTATTTAGTCATAATTTGTTGAAAACAGACATTTTAGATGAAGTTATGATCAAAAATTATCAAATAATCTTATTTTCCGATTTAAAGTTTTTATTTTTCAATTACTGCTTTTTTATGTGTGGATTGGACATATTATACCTTAATTAGTCATACAATATTGAAAAGAGACATTTTAAACGTAGCTAAGTAAAAAATATTACATTATCTTATTTTCAGATTTAATGCTAAGTTAAATTTCTGCATCTTTATGTGTTGATTGGTCATATTATAACTTATTTAGCCTTAAAATAATGAAAACAGACATTTTAGACGAAGTTATGATAAAACAATATCAAATAATCTTATTTTCCGATTTAAAGTTTTAATTTTTCATTTACTGCTTTTTTATGTGTGGATTGGACAGATTATACCTTAATTAGTCATAAAATGTTGAAAATTGACATTTTAGACGAAGTTATGATCAAAAAATATCAAATAATCTTATTTTCCTATTTAAAGTTTTTGTTCAATTTCTGCACTTTTATGTGTGGATTGGACATATTAGAATATTATTTAGTCATAAAATGCTGAAAACATACATTTTAGACGAAGTTATGTGTAAAAATATATTAAATAATCTTATTTTCCGATTAAAGTTTTTCCTTTTTCAATTTCTGCTCTTTTATGTGTGGATTGGACATATTATACCTTATTTAGTCATAAAATGTTGAAAAGAGACATTTCAGACGAAGTTATGATTGACAAAATATTGAATAATCTTGCTTTCAGATTTAAAGTTTTTGTTCAATTTCTGCACTTTTATGTATTATATTATATCATAGTATACCTTATTAGTCATAAAATGCTGAAAATACATTTTAATCGAAGTTATGAGTAAAAAATATTAAATTATCTTATTTTCAGATTTAAAGTTAGGTTAAATTTCTGCACTTTTATATGTGGATTGGTCATACTATAACTTATTTAGTCTTAAAATGCTGAGAACAGATATTTTTTGACGAAGTTATGAGCAAGAAATATCAAATAACCTTATTTTCAGATTTAAAGTTTTTATTTTTCAATTTCTGCTTTTTTATGTGTGGATTCGACATATTATATCTTATTTAGTCTTAAAGTGCTGAAAACAGACATTTCGGACGAAGTTATGAGCAAAAAATAATAAATAATCTTATTTTCCGATTTGAAGTTTCTATTTTTCAATTTCTGCATTTTTATGTGTGGATTGGACATATACCTTATTTAGTCATAAATTGTTAAAAACAGACATTTTAGATGAAGTTATGATTAGAAATTATCAAATAATCTTATTTTCCGATTTAAAGTTTTAATTTTTCAATTAATGCTTTTTTATGTGTGGATTGGACATATTATACCTTAATTAGTCATAAAATGTTGAAAAGAGACATTTTAGATGAAGTTATGATTAAAAAATATTAAATAATCTTATTTTCCGATTAAAGTTTTTCTTTTTCAATATCTGCTCTTTTTTGTGTGGATTGGACATATTATACCTTATTTAGTCATAAAATGTTGAAAAGATACATTTTAGATGAAGTTATGATTGAAAAAATATTGAATAATCTTGTTTCCAGATTTAAAGTTTTTGTTCAATTTCTGCACTTTTATGTGTGGATTGGACATATACCTTATTTAATCATAAATTGTTGAAAACAGACATTTTAGATGAAGTTATGATAAAAAATTATCAAATAATCTTATTTTCCGATTTAAAGTTTGAATTTTTCAATTACTGTTTTTTTATGTGTGGATTGGACATATTATAACTTAATTAGTCATAAAATGTTGAAAAGAGACATTTTAGATGTAGTTATGATTGAAAAAATATTGAATAATCTTGTTTCCAGATTTAAAAGTTTTGTTCAATTTCTGCACTTTTATGTGTGGATTGGACATATACCTTATTTAGTCATAAATTGTTGAAAACAGACATTTTAGACGAATGTATGAGTAGATAATATTAAATAATCTTATTTTCCTATTTAAAGTTTTTGTTCAAATTCTGCAATTCTATGTGTGGATTAGACATATTATAACTTAATAGTGATAAAATGCTGAAAACAGACATTCTAGTTATGAGCAAAAAGTATTAAATAATCTTAACTCTAGATTTTTAGCTTTTATTTTTAAATTTCTGCACTTTTATGTGTGGATTGGAAATATTATACCTTATTTAGTAATAAAATGCTGAAAAACGACATTGTAGACGAAGTTATGAGCAAATTTCTACTTTTCTATTTCTGCACTTTTATGTGTGGATTGGACATATTATACCTTATTTATTCATAAAATGTTGAAAAGAGACATTTTAAACGAAGTTATGAGTAAAAAATATTAAATTATCTTACTTTCCGATTTAAAGTTAGGTTCAATTTCTGCACTTTTATGTGTGGATTGGTCATATTATACCTAATTAAGTCTTAAGATAATTATACGAAGTTATGAGTAGAAAAATATTAAATAATCTTATTTTCCGATTTAATGTTTTTGTTCAACTTCTGCACTCTTATGTGTGGATTGGACAAACTATAACTTATTTAGTCATAAAATGATGAAAAGTGACATTTTATACGAAGTTATGAGTAAAAAAAATATTAAAAATAATCTTATTTTACGGTTTAATTTTTTTTCCATTTTCTGCCTTCTTATATGTGGATTGGACATATACCTTATTTAGTCATAAAATGCTGAAAAGCGACATTTTAGACGAAGTTATGAGTAAAAAATACAAAATAATCTTATTTCCTCCTTAAAGTTTTTTTTTCAATTTCTGCTTTTTTATGTGTGTATTGGACATATTATACCCTATTTAGTCATAAAATGCTGAAAAGAGACATTTTGGACGAAGTTATGAGTAAAAAAATATTATTCTTATTTCCGATTCAAAGTTCCTTTTCAATTTCTGCTTTTTTATGTGTGGATTGGACATATTATAACTTATCAAGTCATAAAATGCTAAAAGCAGATATTCTAGACGAAGTTATGAGTAATAAAATATTATTAATGTCATAAAATGCTGAAATAAGACATTTCAGACAAAGTTATGTGCAAAAAATCTTAAATAATATTATTTTCACATTTAAAGTTTTATTTCAATTTCTGCTTTTTTATGTGGATTGGACATATACCTTATTTAGTCATAAAATGCTGAAAAGCGACATTTTTGACGAAGTTATGAGTAAAAAATATAAAATAATCTTAATTTCCTATTTAAAGTTTTTGTTCAATTTCTGCACTTTTATGTGTGGATTGGACATAATATATCTTATTCAGTCATAAAATGCTGAAAACATAAATTTTAGGCGAAGTTATGATTAAAAAATATTGAATAATCTTATTTTCCGATTTGAAGTTTCTTTTCAATTTCTGCACTTTTATGTGTGGATTGGACATATTATAGCTTATTTAGTCATAAAATGCCAAGAAAATACATTTCAGACGAAGTTATCAGTAAAAAATAATCAATAACTTTATTTTCCTATTTAAAGTTCTTGTTCAATCTCTGCAGTTTTATGTGTGGATTGGACATATTATACCCTATTTAGTCATAAAATGCTGAAAAGCGACATTTTAGGCGAAGTTATGATTAAAAAATATTAAATAATCTTATTTTCCGATTTAAAGTTTTTGTTCAATATCTGCACTTTTATGTGTGGACTACACATATTATACCTTATTTAGTCAGAAAATGCTGCAAACAGACATTTCAGATAAAGTTAGTTGCAAATATATTAAATAATCTTATTTTCCGATTTAAAGCTTTTGTTCAATTTCTGCACGCTTATATGTGTATTGGACATATAATACCTTATTTAGTCATAAAATGCTGAAAAGCAACATTTTTGACGAAGTTATGAGTAAAAAATATAATATAATCCTATTTTCCTATTTGAAGATTTTCTACAATTTCTGCACTTTTTTGTGTGGATTTGACATATTATATCTAATTTAGTCATAAAATGCTGAAAACAGACATTTCAGACGAAGTTGTGTGCAAAAACTATTAAATAATCTTGTTTTCCGATTCAAGGTTTTTTTCCAATTTCTGCTTTTTTATATTTGGATTGGACATATTATACCTTATTGAGTCACAAAATGATTAAAACAGACATTTTGGATGAAGTTATGAGCAAAAAATATTAAACAATCTTATTTTCCGATTTAATGTTTTTCTTCAATTTCTGCACGCTTATGTTTGGACTGGAAATATTATGCCTTATTTAGTCATAAAATGCTGAAAACAGACATTTCAGACGAAGTTATGAGCAAAAAATATTAAATAATCTTGTTTTCAGATTCAAAGTTTCTTTCCAATCTCTGCTTTTTTATATGTTGATTGGACATATACCTTATTCAATCATAAAATGCTGAAAAGCGACAATTTAGAAGATGTTATGAGAAGAAATATTAATTAATCTTATTTTCCGATTTAAAGTTTTTGTTCAATTTCTACACGCTTATGTGTGTATTGGACATATTATACCTTATTTAGTCATAAAATACAGAAAGCAGATATTTTAGACGAAGTTATGAGTAAAAAAAATATAAATAATCTTATTTTCCGGTTTAATTTTCTTTTTAATCTCTCTTTTTTTATATGTGGATTGGACATATACCTTATTTAGTGATAAAATGCCGAAAAACGACATTCTAGACGAAGTTATGAGTGAAGAATATAAAATAATCTTATTTTCCTATCTGAAGTTTTTGTCCAATTTCTGCACATTTATGTGTGGATTGGACACATTTTACCTTATTTAGTCATAAAATGCTGAAAGGCGACATTTTATACGAAGTTCTGAGTAAGAAATATTAAATAATCAAATTTACCGATTAAAATATTTGGCTCAATTTCTGCACGCTTATGTGTGGACTGGACATATTAAACCTTATTTAGTCATAAAATGCAGGAAAGAGACAGATTAGACGAAGTTATGAGTGTAAAGTATTAAATAATCCTATTTTCCGGTTTAAAGTTTTTTTTTTATTTCTGCTTTTTTATATGTGGATTGGACATATACCTTATTTAGTCATAAAATGCTGAAAGGCGACATTTTAGACGAAGTTATGAGTAAGAAATATTAAATAATCTTATTTTCCGATTTAAAGTTTTTGTTAAATTTCTGCACTTTTATGTGTGTATTGGACATATTATACTTTATTTAGTCCTAGAATGCTAAAAAGTGACATTTTAGACGAATATAAAATAATCTTATTTTCCTATCTGAAGTTTTTGTCCAATTTCTGCACATTTATGTGTGGATTGGACACATTTTACCTTATTTAGTCATAATATGCTGAAAGGCGACATTTTATACGAAGTTCTGAGTAAGAAATATTAAATAATCAAATTTTCCGATTTAAATATTTGGCTCAATTTCTGCACGCTTATGTGTGGACTGGACATATTAAACCTTATTTAGTCATAAAATGCAGGAAAGAGACAGATTAGACGAAGTTATGAGTGTAAAGTATTAAATAATCCTATTTTCCGGTTTAAAGTTTTTTTTTATTTCTGCTTTTTTATATGTAGATTGGACATATACCTTATTTAGTCATAAAATGCTGACAGGCGACATTTTAGACGAAGTTATGAGTAAAAAATATTAAATAATCTTATTTTCCGATTTATAGTTTTTGTTAAATTTCTGCACTTTTATGTGTGTATTGGACATATTATACTTTATTTAGTCCTAGAATGCTGAAAAGTGACATTTTAGACGAAGTTATGTGTAAAAGATATCAAATAATCTTATTTTCCGATCTAAGGTTTTTGTCCAATTTCTGCTCTTTTATGTGTGGATTGGACATATTATAACTTATTCAGTCATAAAATGATGAGAACAGACATTTTAGACGAAGTTATGAGGAAAAAATATTTAATAATCTTACTTTCTATGGTTTTCTTTTTCAATTTCTGTTCTTCTATGAGTGGACTGGACATATTATACCTGACTTAATCATAAAATGATGGAAAGCGACATTTTAGACGAAGTTATTTGTAAAAAATATTAAATATTCTTTTTTTACTATTTCAAGTTTTTATTCAATTTCTGCTCTTTTCTGTGTGGATTGGACATAATATATCTTATTCAGTCATAAAATGCTGAAAACATACATTTCAGGCGAAGTTATGATTAAAAAATATTAAATAATATTATTTTCCGATTTAAAGTTTTTGTTCAATTTCTGCGGTTTTATGTGTGGATTGGACATATTATACCTTATTTAGTCATAAAATGTTGAAAACAGACATTTTAGACGAAGATGATCAAAAAATATCAAATAATCTTATTTTCCGATTTAAAGTTTCTATTTTTCAATTTCTGCTTTTTTATATGTGGACTGGACATATTATACCTTAATTAGTCATAATATGTTGAAAACAGACATTTTAGGCGAAGTTATGATTAAAAAAATATTAAATAATCTTATTTTCCTATTTAAAGTTTTTGTTCAATTTCTGCACTTTTATGTGTGGATTGGACATACTAGAACCTTACTTTGACATAAAATGCTGAAAACATACATTTTTGACGAATTTATGTGTAGAAATATATTTAATAATCTTATTTTCCGATTAAAGTTTTTCTTTATCATTTTCTGCTCTTCTATATGTTATATTATACCTTATTTAGACATAAAATGTTGAAATCTGACATTTCAGATGAAGTTATGATTGAAAAAATATTGAATAATCTTGTTTTCAGATTTAAAGTTTTGTTCAATTTCTGCACTTTTATGTATTATATTATATTATATCTTATTAGTCATAAAATGCTGAAAAGACATTTTAATCGAAGTTATGTGTAAAAAATATTAAATTATCTTATTTTCAGATTTAAAGCTAGGTTAAATTTCTGCACTTTTATGTGTGGATTGGACATATACCTTATTTAGTCATAAATTGTTGAAAACAGACATTTTAGACGAAGTTATGATCAAAAAATATCAAATAATCTTATTTTCCGATTTAAAGTTCTTCTTTTTCAATTTCTGCACTTTTATTTGTGGATTGGACATATTATATTTTATTTAGTCATAAAATGTTGTAAAGAGACGTTTTAGACGAAGTTATGATTGAAAAAATATTGAAAAATCTTTTTTTCCGATTTAAAGCTTTTGTTCAATTTCTGCACTTTTATGCGTGGATTGGACATACTATAAGTTATTTAGTCATATAATGCTGAAAATATACATTTTAGACGAAGTTATGAGCAAAAATATTTAAATAATCATATTTTCCCATTTAAAGTTTTTCTTTTTCAATTTCGGAACTTTTATGATTGGACTGGACATATTATACTTTATTTAGTCATAAAATGCTGAAAAACGACATTTTAGACGAAGTTATGAGTAAGAAATATAAAATAATCTTATTTTCCTATTTAAAGTTTTTGTTCAATTTCTGCACTTTTATGTGTGGATTGGACATATTATAACTTATTTTGTCATAAAATGCTGAAAACAGACAATTCAGACGAACTTATGTGCAAAAAATATATTCTATATATATATATATATATATATATATTAGTCTTATTTTCCGATTTAAAGTTTTTTTTTCAATTTTTGCTTTTTTATGTGTGGATTGGACATATACCTTATTTAGTCATAAAATGCTGAAAAGAGACATTTTAGACGAAGTTATGAGCATAAAGTATTAAATAATCTTATTTTCCGATTTAAAGTTTTTTTTTTCAAATTCTGCTTTTTTATATGTGTATTGGACATATACCTTATTTAGTCATACATTTCTAAGAAGCGAAATTTTAGACGAAGTTATGAGTAAGAAATATAAAATAATCTTATTTTCCTATTTAAAGTTTTTGTTCAATTTCTGCACTTTTATGTGTGGATTGGACATATTATAACTTATTTTGTCATAAAATGCTGAAAACAGACAATTCAGACGAACTTATGTGCAAAAAATATATTCTATATATATATATAAATATATATATATATATATATATGAATAATAATTTCACGCCTAGCTGGTAAATTGAACCTACATTTCGTAGGGTGCCGCAATAAGAACGAGGTTTGTCGTCTACATATTGCGTTTGTGTGCATTTTTTCCACTATACTGCTCAATCAGATTGATTACCAAACATAGCATCAGTCTCCCAGATATATATCATGATTTCGAGGTTGTTGCCTCTCATCAGTATATCGTAGGGTGAAGAGCCATATTTGATAATCAATCCTTATTTGGAACTCATACTTGTATCAATCTTCGGTATAGAACTGTCGGTGGAGACAAGTATGAGCGATATATTAAGCAAGTATAATGGTGGATAATAACAATCGGCAAAGGTTAATAATTAATTAAATAAATGAGGAGCTATCCGTACCAGATGACCATATTAGAATATGAATAATAATTTCACGCCTAGCTGGTAAATTGAACCTACATTTCGTAGGGTGCCGCAATAAGAACGAGGTTTGTCGTCTACATATTGCGTTTGTGTGCATTTTTTCCACTATACTGCTCAATCAGATTGATTACCAAACATAGCATCAGTCTCCCAGATATATATCATGATTTCGAGGTTGTTGCCTCTCATCAGTATATCGTAGGGTGAAGAGCCATATTTGATAATCAATCCTTATTTGGAACTCATACTTGTATCAATCTTCGGTATAGAACTGTCGGTGGAGACAAGTATGAGCGATATATTAAGCAAGTATAATGGTGGATAATAACAATCGGCAAAGGTTAATAATTAATTAAATAAATGAGGAGCTATCCGTACCAGATGACCATATTAGAATATGAATAATAATTTCACGCCTAGCTGGTAAATTGAACCTACATTTCGTAGGGTGCCGCAATAAGAACGAGGTTTGTCGTCTACATATTGCGTTTGTGTGCATTTTTTCCACTATACTGCTCAATCAGATTGATTACCAAACATAGCATCAGTCTCCCAGATATATATCATGATTTCGAGGTTGTTGCCTCTCATCAGTATATCGTAGGGTGAAGAGCCATATTTGATAATCAATCCTTATTTGGAACTCATACTTGTATCAATCTTCGGTATAGAACTGTCGGTGGAGACAAGTATGAGCGATATATTAAGCAAGTATAATGGTGGATAATAACAATCGGCAAAGGTTAATAATTAATTAAATAAATGAGGAGCTATCCGTACCAGATGACCATATTAGAATATGAATAATAATTTCACGCCTAGCTGGTAAATTGAACCTACATTTCGTAGGGTGCCGCAATAAGAACGAGGTTTGTCGTCTACATATTGCGTTTGTGTGCATTTTTTCCACTATACTGCTCAATCAGATTGATTACCAAACATAGCATCAGTCTCCCAGATATATATCATGATTTCGAGGTTGTTGCCTCTCATCAGTATATCGTAGGGTGAAGAGCCATATTTGATAATCAATCCTTATTTGGAACTCATACTTGTATCAATCTTCGGTATAGAACTGTCGGTGGAGACAAGTATGAGCGATATATTAAGCAAGTATAATGGTGGATAATAACAATCGGCAAAGGTTAATAATTAATTAAATAAATGAGGAGCTATCCGTACCAGATGACCATATTAGAATATGAATAATAATTTCACGCCTAGCTGGTAAATTGAACCTACATTTCGTAGGGTGCCGCAATAAGAACGAGGTTTGTCGTCTACATATTGCGTTTGTGTGCATTTTTTCCACTATACTGCTCAATCAGATTGATTACCAAACATAGCATCAGTCTCCCAGATATATATCATGATTTCGAGGTTGTTGCCTTTCATCAGTATATCGTAGGGTGAAGAGCCATATTTGATAATCAATCCTTATTTGGAACTCATACTTGTATCAATCTTCGGTATAGAACTGTCGGTGGAGACAAGTATGAGCGATATATTAAGCAAGTATAATGGTGGATAATAACAATCGGCAAAGGTTAATAATTAATTAAATAAATGAGGAGCTATCCGTACCAGATGACCATATTAGAATATGAATAATAATTTCACGCCTAGCTGGTAAATTGAACCTACATTTCGTAGGGTGCCGCAATAAGAACGAGGTTTGTCGTCTACATATTGCGTTTGTGTGCATTTTTTCCACTATACTGCTCAATCAGATTGATTACCAAACATAGCATCAGTCTCCCAGATATATATCATGATTTCGAGGTTGTTGCCTCTCATCAGTATATCGTAGGGTGAAGAGCCATATTTGATAATCAATCCTTATTTGGAACTCATACTTGTATCAATCTTCGGTATAGAACTGTCGGTGGAGACAAGTATGAGCGATATATTAAGCAAGTATAATGGTGGATAATAACAATCGGCAAAGGTTAATAATTAATTAAATAAATGAGGAGCTATCCGTACCAGATGACCATATTAGAATATGAATAATAATTTCACGCCTAGCTGGTAAATTGAACCTACATTTCGTAGGGTGCCGCAATAAGAACGAGGTTTGTCGTCTACATATTGCGTTTGTTGCTGATGCTATGTTTGGTAATCAATCTGATTGAGCAGTATAGTGGAAAAAATGCACACAAACGCAATATGTAGACGACAAACCTCGTTCTTATTGCGGCACCCTACGAAATGTAGGTTCAATTTACCAGCTAGGCGTGAAATTATTATTCATATTCTAATATGGTCATCTGGTACGGATAGCTCCTCATTTATTTAATTAATTATTAACCTTTGCCGATTGTTATTATCCACCATTATACTTGCTTAATATATCGCTCATACTTGTCTCCACCGACAGTTCTATACCGAAGATTGATACAAGTATGAGTTCCAAATAAGGATTGATTATCAAATATGGCTCTTCACCCTACGATATACTGATGAGAGGCAACAACCTCGAAATCATGATATATATCTGGGAGACTGATGCTATGTTTGGTAATCAATCTGATTGAGCAGTATAGTGGAAAAAATGCACACAAACGCAATATGTAGACGACAAACCTCGTTCTTATTGCGGCACCCTACGAAATGTAGGTTCAATTTACCAGCTAGGCGTGAAATTATTATTCATATTCTAATATGGTCATCTGGTACGGATAGCTCCTCATTTATTTAATTAATTATTAACCTTTGCCGATTGTTATTATCCACCATTATACTTGCTTAATATATCGCTCATACTTGTCTCCACCGACAGTTCTATACCGAAGATTGATACAAGTATGAGTTCCAAATAAGGATTGATTATCAAATATGGCTCTTCACCCTACGATATACTGATGAGAGGCAACAACCTCGAAATCATGATATATATCTGGGAGACTGATGCTATGTTTGGTAATCAATCTGATTGAGCAGTATAGTGGAAAAAATGCACACAAACGCAATATGTAGACGACAAACCTCGTTCTTATTGCGGCACCCTACGAAATGTAGGTTCAATTTACCAGCTAGGCGTGAAATTATTATTCATATTCTAATATGGTCATCTGGTACGGATAGCTCCTCATTTATTTAATTAATTATTAACCTTTGCCGATTGTTATTATCCACCATTATACTTGCTTAATATATCGCTCATACTTGTCTCCACCGACAGTTCTATACCGAAGATTGATACAAGTATGAGTTCCAAATAAGGATTGATTATCAAATATGGCTCTTCACCCTACGATATACTGATGAGAGGCAACAACCTCGAAATCATGATATATATCTGGGAGACTGATGCTATGTTTGGTAATCAATCTGATTGAGCAGTATAGTGGAAAAAATGCACACAAACGCAATATGTAGACGACAAACCTCGTTCTTATTGCGGCACCCTACGAAATGTAGGTTCAATTTACCAGCTAGGCGTGAAATTATTATTCATATTCTAATATGGTCATCTGGTACGGATAGCTCCTCATTTATTTAATTAATTATTAACCTTTGCCGATTGTTATTATCCACCATTATACTTGCTTAATATATCGCTCATACTTGTCTCCACCGACAGTTCTATACCGAAGATTGATACAAGTATGAGTTCCAAATAAGGATTGATTATCAAATATGGCTCTTCACCCTACGATATACTGATGAGAGGCAACAACCTCGAAATCATGATATATATCTGGGAGACTGATGCTATGTTTGGTAATCAATCTGATTGAGCAGTATAGTGGAAAAAATGCACACAAACGCAATATGTAGACGACAAACCTCGTTCTTATTGCGGCACCCTACGAAATGTAGGTTCAATTTACCAGCTAGGCGTGAAATTATTATTCATATTCTAATATGGTCATCTGGTACGGATAGCTCCTCATTTATTTAATTAATTATTAACCTTTGCCGATTGTTATTATCCACCATTATACTTGCTTAATATATCGCTCATACTTGTCTCCACCGACAGTTCTATACCGAAGATTGATACAAGTATGAGTTCCAAATAAGGATTGATTATCAAATATGGCTCTTCACCCTACGATATACTGATGAGAGGCAACAACCTCGAAATCATGATATATATCTGGGAGACTGATGCTATGTTTGGTAATCAATCTGATTGAGCAGTATAGTGGAAAAAATGCACACAAACGCAATATGTAGACGACAAACCTCGTTCTTATTGCGGCACCCTACGAAATGTAGGTTCAATTTACCAGCTAGGCGTGAAATTATTATTCATATTCTAATATGGTCATCTGGTACGGATAGCTCCTCATTATATATATATATATATATATATATATATATATATATATATATATATATTAGTCTTATTTTCCGATTTAAAGTTTTTTTTTTATTTCTGCTTTTTTATATGTGGATTGGACATATACCTTATTTAGTCATGAAATGCTGAAAAACGACATTTTAGAGGAAGTTATGAGTAAAACATATAAAATAATCTTATTTTCCTATTTAAAGTTTTTGTTCAATTTCTGCACTTTTATGAGTGGATTGGACATATTATACCTTATTTAGTCATAAAATGCTGAAAAGTGACATTTTAGACGAAGTTATTTGTAAAAGATATTAAATATTCTTATTTCCAATTTAATTTTTTTTCCAATTTCTGCTTTTTTATATGTGGATTGGTCATATACATTATCTAGTCATAGAATGCTGAAAACAGACAATTCAGACGAAGTTATGTGCAAAAAATATATTCTATATATATATATATATATATATATATATATATATATATATATATATATATATATATATAAATAAAAAGATGTTCTTGGGGATGCAGTCATATATTCAATAAAATTCTTTGACTGAAGCCGAGCTTTCGAGAATGTTTATTCTCTTCTTCAGGGCAAAAATCGTGAATTTATAATAAATTAACCAAAATGTTAATAAACATTCTCGAAAGCTCGGCTTCAGTCAAAGAATTTTATTGAATATATGACTGCATCCCCAAGAACATCTTTTTATTTATTATAAATCCAGTCAAGAATACAAAATCAATATATATATATATATATTCTATTAGTCTTATTTTCCAATCTAAAGTTTTTTTTCAATTTTTGCTTTTTTATGTGTGGATTGGACATATTTTATTTTATTTAGTCATAAAATCTTGTAAAGAGACGTTTTAGACGAAGTTATGATTGAAAAAATATTGAAAAATCTTTTTTTCCGATTTAAAGTTTTTGTTCAATTTCTGCACTTTTATGCGTGGATTGGACATACTATAAGTTATTTAGTCATATAATGCTGAAAAGAGACACTTTAGACGAAGTTATGAGCAAAAATATTTAAATAATCATATTTTCCGATTTAAAGTTTTTCTTTTTCAATTTCGGCACTTTTATGATTGGACTGGACATATTATACTTTATTTAGTCATAAAATGCTGGAAAGAGACATATTAGACGAAGTTATGAGTATAAAGTATTAAATAATCTTATTTTCTGATTTAAAGTTTTTTTTTTCAAATTCTGCTTTTATTATATGTGGATTGGACATATACCTTATTTAGTCATACAATTCTAAGAAGCGAAATTTTAGACGAAGTTATGAGTCAAAAATATTAAATAATGTTATTTTCCTATTTAAAGTTTTTGTTCAATTTCTGCACTTTTATGAGTGGATTGGACATATTATACCTTATTTAGTCATAAAATGCTGAAAAGTGACATTTTAGACGAAGTTATTTGTAAAAGATATTAAATATTCTTATTTCCAATTTTTTTTTTTTTTCAATTTCTGCTTTTTTATATGTGGATTGGACATATACATTATCTAGTCATAGAATGCTGAAAACAAACAATTCAGACGAAGTTATGTGCAAAAAATATATTCTATATATATATATATATATATATATATATATATATATATATATATATATATATATATATATATATATATATATATATTCTATTAGTCTTATTTTCCAATTTAAAGTTTTTTTTCAATTTTTGCTTTTTTATGTGTGGATTGGACATATTATACCTTATTTAGTCATAAAATGCTGAAAAGAGACATTTTAGACGAAGTTATGAGTATAAAGTATTAAATAATCTTATTTTCCGATTTAAAGTTCTTTTCTTCAAATTCTGCACTTTTATATGTGGATTGGACATATTTTACCTTATTTAGTCATAAAATTCTAAGAAGCGAAATTTTAGACGAAGTTATGAGTCAAAAATATTAAATAATCTTATTTTCCTATTTAAAGTTTTTTTTTCAATTTCTGCTTTTTTATATGTGGATTGGACATATACCTTATTTAGTCATAAAATGCTGAAAAACGACATTTTAGACGAAGTTATGAGTAAAAAATATAAAATAATCTTATTTTCCTATTTAAAGTTTTTGTACAATTTCTGCACTTTTATGTGTGGATTGGACATATTATACCTTATTTAGTCATAAAATGTTGAAAAGAGACATTTTAGACGAAGTTATGAGTATAAAGTATTAAATAATCTTATTTTCCGATTTAAAGTTTTTTTTTCAAATTCTGCACTTTTATATGTGGATTGGACATATTTTACCTTATTTAGTCATAAAATTTTATGACTGAATAAGTTATATTATGTCCAATCCACATATAAAAGAGCAGAAATTGAACAAAAACTTTAAATCGAAAAATATGATTAATTAATATCTTTCACAAATATTTTCGTCTAAAATATATGTTTTCAGCATTTTATGACTAAATAATATATAATATGTCCAATCCACACATAAAAGTGCAGAAATTTAACAAAAACTTTAAATCGAAAAATAAGATTATTTAATATATTTTTACTCATAACTTCGTCTAGAATGTCTCTTTTCAGTATTTTATTACTAAAAAAGTTATAATATGTCCAATCTACACATAAAAGAGCAGGAATTTAACAAAAACTTCAAATCGGAAAATAAGATGATTTAATATTTATTTTACTCATACTTTCGTCTAAAATGCCCCTTTTCAGCATTTTATGACAAGATAAGGAATAATATTTCCAATCCACACATAAAATTTCAGAAATTGAACAAAAAGTTTAAATCGGAAAATAAGAACATTTAATATTCTTTTACTCATAACTTCGTCTAAAATGTCTCTTTTCAGCATTTTATGACTTAATAAGGTATAATATGTCCAATCCACACATAAAAGTGCAGAAATTGAAAAAAAATTTTAAATCGAAAAATAAGATTATTTGATACTTTTTTACTCATAACTTCGTCTAAAATGTCTCTTTCCAGCATTTTATGACTAAATATGGTATAATATGTCAAATCCACACATAAGAGTGCAGAAATTGAAAAATAAAAACTTAAAACTTAAAAATAAGATTATTTAATATTTTTTACATATAACTACGTCTAAAATGTCACTTTTCAGCATTTTATGCCTAAATAAGGTATAATATGCCCAATCCACACATAAAAGTGCAGAAATTGAACAAAAGCTTTAAGTAGGAAAATAAGATTATTTAATATTTTTTGCACATAACTTCGTATGCAATGTCTGTTTTCAGCATTTTATGACTATATTAGGTATAATATGTCCAATCCACATATGAAAAAGCTTAAATTGATAAAAAAAACTTTAAGCCGGGAAATAAGGTTATTCAATATTTTTTTACTCATAACTTCGTCTAAAATGTCTCTTTCCAGCATTTTATGAATAAATATGGTATAATATATCCAGTGCACACATAAGCGTGCAGAAACTGAACAAAAACTTTAAATCGGAAAATAAGATTAATATTTCTGACACATTACTTCGTCTAAAATGTCGCCTTTCAGCATTTTTTGACTAAATAGGTTAAAATATGTCCAATCCACACATGAACAAGCAGAAATTGAAAAAAGAATTCTAATCGGAAAATAAAATTATTTAATATTTTTTGTACATAACTTCGTCTGAAATGTCTGTTTTCACCATTTTATGACTAAATTAGGTATAATATGTCCAATCCACACATAAAAAAGCAGAAATTGAAGAAAAACTTCAAATAGGAAAATAAGATTATTTTAAATTTTTTACTCATAACTTCGTCTTAAATGTCGCTTTTCAGCATGTTATGACTAAATAAGATATATGTCCAATCCACTTATAAAAAAGCGGAAATTGGAAAAAAAAATTATGCGGAAAATAGAATTCTTTAATATTTTTTTTACTCATAACTTCATCTAAAATGTCTGCTTTCAGCATTTTATGACTAGATTAGGTATATGTCCAATCCACACATAAAAAAGCAGAAATAAAAAAAAACCTTTAATCTGAAATAGGATTATTTAATATTTTTTTACTCATAACTTCGTCCAATATGTCTCTTTTAAGCATTTTATGACTAAATAAGGTTTAATATGTCCAATACACTCATAAGCGTGCAGAAAATGAACAAAAACTTTAAATCGGAAAATAAGATTATTTGAAATTTGTTATTCATAACTTCGTCTAAAATTCAGCATTTTATGAGTAAATAAGTTATAATATGTCCAATACACGCATAAAAAAACATAAATTGAAAAAGAAAAATTTTAAATCGGAAATTTATATTATTTAAAATTTTATGCACATAACTTCGTCCGGAATGTTTGTTTCCAGCATCTTATGACTAAATAAGTTATAATATGTCCAATCAACACATAAAAGAGCAGAAATTGAAAAAAAACTTTAAACCGGAAAATAAGATTTAATATATTATACTTTTTACTTCGTCTAAAATGTCTGTTTTCAGCATTTAATGATTGAATAAGTTTTAATTTGTCCAATCCACACATAAAAGAGCAGAAATTTAACAAAAACTTTAATTTGGAAAATAAGATTATTTAATATCTCTTACTCATAACTTCGTCTAAAAATGTCGCTCTTCAGCATTTTATGACTAAATAAGGTATAATATGTCCAATCCACACATAGAAGTGCAGAAATTGAACAAAAACTTTAAATCGGAAAATAAGATTATTTAATATCTTTTACAAATAACTTCGTCTAAAATGTCACATTTCACCATTTTATGACTATATAAGGTATAATATGTTCAATCCACACATAAAAAAGCAGAAATTGAAAAAAAAACTTTAAATCGGAAAATAAGATAATTTAAAATTTTTTGCACATAACTTCGTCTGAAATGTCTGTTTTCAGAATTTTATGACTAAATAAGGTATAATATGTCCAACCCACACCCAAAAGTGCAGAAATTGATCAAAAACTTTAAACCTGAAAATAAGATTATTAATATATTATACTTATAACTTCGTCTAAAATGTCTGTTCTCAGCATTTTATGACAGAATAAGTTATAATATGTCCAGTCCACACACAAAATTGCAGAAATTGAAAAAGAAAAACTTTAAATCGGAAAATATGATTATTTAATAATTTATGCTCATAACTTCATCCAAAATGTCTGTTTTATGCATTTTGTGACTAAATAAGGTATAATATTTCCAAGCCACACATGAAAGTGCAGAAATTGAAAAACAAAAGCTTAAAATCTAAAAATAAGATTATTTAATATTTTTTACTTATAACTTCGTCAAAAATGTCACTTTTCAGCATTTTATGACTAAATAAGGTATAATATGTCCAATCCACACATAAAAGAGCAGAAATTGGACAAAATCCTTATATCGGAAAATAAGATTATTTAATATCTTTTACACACAACTTTGTCTAAAATGTCACTTTTCAGCATTCTATGACTAAATAAAGTATAATATGTCCAATACACACATAAAAAAGCAGAAATTGAAAAATGAGCTTTAAATCCGAATATAAGACTATTTAATATTTTTCACTCATAAATTCGTCTAAAATGTATCCCTTCAGCATTTTATGACTAAATAAGGTATAATATGTCCAATCCACATATAAAAGAGCAGAAATCGGACAAAATCCTTATATCGGAAAATAAGATTATTTAATATCTTTTACACACAACTTTGTCTAAAATGTCACTTTTCAGCATTCTATGACTAAATAAAGTATAATATGTCCAATACACACATAAAAAAGCAGAAATTGAAAAATGAGCTTTAAATCCGAATATAAGACTATTTAATATTTTTCACTCATAAATTCTTCTAAAATGTATCTGTTTAGAATGTCTTGAGTTATCATATGTAGATGTCAATCGGGCATCAACGCAAACTCCCCACCCGTAGTAATAAGATGTGAATATGTAAAAAGAAGAGAATAAGACGAGCGCTGGAAGCGAGTGGTTATATTCTGTCTAGTAATAGAAACGAAGGATTGTATTACGAGAGATCAAAGTTATAGTAAAGAGTTTGTGAGTAATACAGTGTCTTATTCTGGAATATAAAATACGGGATTAATACCCCCAACATATGGTCCTTACGAGCGGATTGGATTGGAGTGGATAACGAGTTAGGTGTGAAAGTACCGGCGTGGTTGTTCAGCCATTTGCAGATTCAAAAGATACCTGTGAGCGAGGCTAGAGATCGGCAGACAGAGGAGAAGATACACAGCGCTGGAATTTGACTGGTACCCTCTATGGAGATTGGCTGTTACGTTTATTTCTAAACTTGCTTATATTGGAAAACAGGTAGAGGGTAGAATAGATGAATGCAAACTGGTAAGTCGCCCGATCCTATTACTTTCTTTATTTCCTGAATCCTTATGGTTTTATTTGCGTGAGAGCGGTCTAAATATTTTGATTGTTGGGTGTTGGGTTATTGTAATTAAAAGTAAAATGGCCGAAGAGAAGAAATTAATTAGAAAGAGAGGTGCAATCAAAAGTAAATTAACGATGTTTAGTACATTTTTGGAACAGTTTTTAAGTGACGATAATGTAACTGTAGCTTTGTATGTAGAATTAAAAACAAGAATTGAGAGAGTTAATGGCTTATTAGATGAATTTGAGGAAATTAATA
Source organism: Crioceris asparagi (assembly GCA_958507055.1). Lineage (NCBI taxonomy): Eukaryota > Metazoa > Arthropoda > Insecta > Coleoptera > Chrysomelidae > Crioceris > Crioceris asparagi. The sequence continues at coordinate 19,041,830 of OY293831.1, read as the reverse complement.
TAGAGATAGAGATGGGTAGTAGCTCGGATGAGCAGTATGATGCTGCATTAAAGGAACGTGAAAAGTTTGAAACTGAGTTTTATCAAATTATAACACAAGCAAATTTGATTTTGACTGAATGGGAGAAAAAGTTGGAAGTAAAACCGGATGATATTGAAACAGAAGGTTCGGGGTTTGCTCCTCAAACTAGGCCGTTATTGCCAGCTATTCCGATACCGAATTTTTCAGGAAAAGTGAAGCATTGGTTAGAGTTTAAGGATATGTTTGACTCATTAGTAAATAACAATAAGGGTATATCTAATGTGGAAAAGTTTCATTTCTTGAAAAGAGCGGTACAGGGTGAGGCACAAAAAGTAATTCAGTCTCGAAAAATGGCCGGTGAAAATTACGAAATAGTGTGGAATTTATTATGCGAACGGTATGATGACAGGCCGATGTTAGTGGAATATCATTTAGATAATTTGTTAAATGTACCAAAAGTAGAAAAAGAATCGGCGTCTGATTTACAAAATATGTCTGATACACTCACAGAGGTATTATATCACTTAGAAAAATTGGGATTGTCAGTAGACTCTTGGGATCCGTTCTTGATTCATATAATGGTAAAAAGATTTGATCAAAGTTCATTTTTAAAATGGGAAGAACAGAGACCCAAGGGTAAATTGGCAACATTAAGTCAGTTTCAAGAGTTTTTACATAAAAGAATTGACAATTTGAAAAATATAGAACGAAAAAGGAAAAATGAAGGTAAATCTGAGATAAGAAAGGAATTGAAAGTTACAGGAAAGTTTCATAAAAGCTTTGTATCGGCAGAATTGCCTAATCATTGTATGATTTGTAAAAACAAGCATAAGATTTATGAATGTCAAAAGTTTTTGAAAATGAGAACGTATAATAGATATGAGTGGGTTAAGAAGGTAGGGCTCTGTTTAAACTGTCTTGTAGACACAAATCACATCAGCTCATCATGTACTGCTCCATCATGTGAAAAGTGTGGTAGAAGGCATCATAATCTATTACATTATGAACCACGTCAGGAAAATAGGGGCTCAGAAAAAGTTCCTGCTGCAACAGATGGAAATAGTCGAGGTAGTGGGGGACAAATGGAGGATTCGTCTGGGTCAAATAGTTCCTTCCAGGTAAAATCCCTTTTTTTAGATAATGGTGACGAGGTAGCTGGAGAGGTACTACTATCAACAGCATTGATGCAGATTAAAGATGTTTCAGGAAATTGGCACAGGTGCAGAGCATTATTATATAGTGGGTCGCAACCAAATTTAATAACATCCGAGTTGGCAGATAAGTTAAGGATATGTAAACAGAAGGTAGATGTATCCATTGTTGGGGTTGGTAACAGTTCGTCGATGGTGGGAGAAAGGTGTGTGGTAGAATTGCAGTCATATTTTAAAAGATATGAGGGTACCATTTCTTGTTTGATAATGTCGAATATAAGTAAACAAACTCCTGGTCAAAAGCTGTCCATTTCCCATCTAAAGATACCAAGAAATTTACAATTAGCTGATCCTGAATTTAATAAACCTCAAAAGGTAGATTTGTTATTGGGTTCAAGTTTGTTTTATAGTTTATTGTGTGTGGGTCAGATCAAATTGGGAGTTAATCAACCAGTTTTGCAAAAGACCAGATTGGGATGGTTGGTTACAGGCAAGTTAATGTCACCGGGAAACGACGGTGGAAAATTAATGCATGTTGGAGTGGTAGACATTCAGAGTCAGTTGGAAAGGTTCTGGGAAATAGAAGGGCTACCAGCTGAAAATCAGTATGCCTCAATTGAAGAGAGTGAGTGTGAACGAATATTTAAGGAAACGGTTGCTAGAGCATCTGATGGAAAGTTCATAGTACGAATACCCTTATTAGACTCAGTTTCTAAGTTAGGTGACTCTCGGCAGGTAGCACTGAAAAGATTTTTGGCAATGGAAAGGAAATTGGAAAAGGACCCGAGACTGGGAGAGATGTACAGGAATTTCATGCAGGAGTATCAAGAATTAGGACATATGTCGTTGACAAGTTCGTATGATAAGGTGTCCTACTATATGGCTCACCATGGAGTTATAAATGAAGGCAGTGAAACTACAAAACTCAGGGTTGTTTTTAATGCTAGTGCTAATAGCGATACAGGTGTGTCATTCAATGACTTGCAATATAATGGTCCAAAACAACAGGAGGATTTGTTCTTAATCTTGGTAAGATTTAGACAACATCAAGTGGTGGTGTGTGGAGATGTTGCCAAAATGTATCGAATGATTTGGGTGTCACCGAAGCAGCGATCTTTGCAAAAAATAATTTGGAGGGCTTCTCCTGAGGATGAACTCTCTGAATGGACATTGAACACAGTTACATACGGAACCAGGTCTGCTCCTTACTTAGCAATAAGATGTCTCCGACAATTGGCACTAGATAACGCAGAAAAGTTACCGAAGGCATCAAAAGTTATACTTAAGGACTTCTATGTCGATGATTTGTTGACTGGAGCCGAGTCTACCAATGATGCGATTCAGTTAGGGCAAAACGTCGCAAATATTCTAAGTTTAGGTGGTATGGAATTAAGGAAGTGGGTGTCCAACGATGCAGCGGTAATGAGAAGTTTAAGTGGTGAATCGAGACAAGATGACTTGGTAGAAGTTGGCGAGAAGGAGAAAAATAAAACCTTAGGTTTGTGGTGGCACTTCCGAGAAGATAATTTAAGATTTTCAGTAGACTTTACGGATTCCAAGCACAGGGCCTCAAAAAGATCCATTTTATCAGAGGTGTCCAAAATCTTTGATCCGCTGGGATTAGTCGCACCCGCAGTGGTACTGGCGAAACTGTTGATCCAGAAATTATGGCTGGAAAATTTGGACTGGGATGAATCGTTGCCACTTTCGTTGGAATCTGATTGGGTGAAACTTAAAACGGAGATGGGTTTCCTAAATAAGCTCATAATTCCACGAAAGCTGATAGGAAATAATACCCAGATGGAGATTCATGGGTTCTGTGATGCATCCACAGTCGCGTATGGGGCCTGTGTGTATGTTCGAAGCGTGACTAAGGATGGAACGGTTCAGGTTATGTTACTTTGTTCCAAGGCTAGAGTAAGTCCTCTTAAAAAACTAACGATTCCAAGATTAGAATTATGTGGTGCGGTTCTGTTGGCACAACTAGTGGACAGGGTAAGAAGTGCCTTGAATCTGGAATTTGGTATCGTCGGACTCTGGTGTGATTCTACGGTTGTCCTAGGTTGGATAAAGACTCCAGCTCATAAGCTGCAAACATTCGTGGGAAACAGGATTTTATCAATTCAAGGCCTAACGAGTGCTAGAGATTGGAGATATGTTAAGTCAGAAGACAATCCTGCTGATATTCTGTCTCGTGGAATGTATCCTAATCAATTGTTGGAATGTCCAAAATGGTGGAATGGGCCGGTCTGGTTAAAATTGAATCAGTCAGAGTGGCCTGTGTCGCTGGTTAGTGAGTCATTAGAATTGCCTGAATTGAAAGTGCTAGTAGTATCAGATCCTGTAGAGGAGGGATTTCAGTTTCAAAGATTTAGTAATCTCGGTCGGTTGCAACGAGCGATATGTCATATCTTTAGATTTATTAAGAAGGTTAAGGGAAATGGCTCTACTAATGGGAGCTTCTTAACATCTTCTGAATTGGAGCATGCTTTAACTGTATTGGTCAAGATTTCGCAGAGAGAATCCTTTCGACAGGAACTCATTGAACTTCAAAAGAACAGGCCTCTTTCCAATAAAAATCTGATTCAACTTAGTTTGTTTGTAGATTGTAGTGGATTGATAAGGGTGGGGGGTAGACTACAGTTATCAACCTTGGCATACTCTAGTAAACATCTCGTGCTTTTAAGTTCGAAGCATCATCTAACCCAGTTGCTAGTGGAACGAGAACTTGAACGTCTCTTACATGGTGGTCCCCAGTTAGTGTTGTGCTCACTAAGGGAAAAGTACTGGATTATTGGAGGTCGTAATTTAGCTCGGAAAGTTGATCGGAAGTGTGTGAGGTGTTTCAGGGTTAATCCTGTTCCTCTGGAACAAATAATGGGAAGTCTACCAGCAGCTAGGGTAAGGCCAACACCACCTTTTCACATTACAGGAGTAGATTATGCAGGACCCCTCCAGGTAAAAAATCAATATGGACGTGGGGCTAGAACATTTAAATGTTATGTGAGCATATTTGTCTGTTTCTCAACCAAGGCGGTGCATATTGAAGCGGTCTCAGATTTATCTTCGGAATCTTTTATCGCTTGTTTCCGTAGGTTTGTCGCCAGAAGGGGAAAACCTTTTAAAATATTCTCAGACAATGGGTCTAATTTCGTAGGAGCAAACTCAGAACTCAAACACTTAGCCGAATTCTTAAATTCTCAGTCTACAGCACCAAGTACTTGTATTAATAATGAGGGAGTCAACTGGTCATTCATCCCTCCAAACTCACCAAATTTCGGTGGGCTCTGGGAAGCAGGGGTTCGGTCATGTAAATCTCATTTAAAGAAAGTTTTGGGTAATTCGGTACTTACCTATGAGGATTTGAGCACCGTTCTGACACAAATAGAAGCGATCCTAAATTCCCGCCCGTTAGTACCCTTATCCTCTAACCCCATAGATTTTGATGCTCTAACCCCCTCCCACTTTTTAATAGGGCGACGTCTTACTTCTCTACCTGATCCAGACGTGAAGGATGTTCCGATGAATCGACTATCCAGGCATCAACACATGCAAAGAGTAGGCCAGCACTTTTGGTCAAGATGGTCAAGGGAATACCTGGGTGAACTTCAGCAACGAGGCAAATGGAAGACGGAGTCTAAAAACATTGAAATTGGACAACTCGTGGTAATAAAAGACAATAATTTACCACCTTTGAAGTGGAAGTTAGGTCGAGTGACAGCTGCGTACCCAGGTCCAGACACTTATGTGCGGGTTGTGTCAGTTCGCACTTCCGAGGGAGTTTTCAAACGGGCCATATCAAAAGTCTGCCCTCTCCCTATCAATGAGCTGAACCATAATTAGAATTGTACATATATTTAGTTATAATTGAAATTATATTTCAAGGTGGGGGTATGTTTAGAATGTCTTGAGTTATCATATGTAGATGTCAATCGGGCATCAACGCAAACTCCCCACCCGTAGTAATAAGATGTGAATATGTAAAAAGAAGAGAATAAGACGAGCGCTGGAAGCGAGTGGTTATGTTCTGTCTAGTAATAGAAACGAACGATTGTATTACGAGAGATCAAAGTTATAGTAAAGAGTTTGTGAGTAATACAGTGTCTTATTCTGGAATATAAAATACGGGATTAATACCCCCAACAGTATCCCTTCAGCATTTTATGACTAAATAAGGTATAATATGTCCAATCCACATATAAAAGAGCAGAAATTGAACAAAAACTTTAAATCGAAAAATATGATTAATTAATATCTTTTACAAATATTTTCGTCTAAAATGTATCTTTTCAGCATTTTATTTCTAAAAAAGTTATAATATGTCCAATCTACGCATAAAAGTGCAGAAATTTAATAAAAACTTCAAATCGGAAAATAAGATGATCTAATATTTATTTTACTCATACTTTCGTCTAAAATGCCCCTTTTCAGCATTTATGACAAGATAAGGAATAATATTTCCAATCCACACATAAAATTTCAGAAATTTAACAAAAAGTTAAAATCGGAGAATAAGAATATTTAATATTCTTTTACTCATAACTTCGTCTAAAATGTCTCTTTTCAGCGTTTTATGACTAAATAAGGTATAATTTGTCCAATCCACACATAAAAGTGCAGAAATTGAAAAAAAAATTTAAATCGAAAAATAAGATTATTTGATACTTTTTTACTCATAACTTCGTCTAAAATGTCTCTTTCCAGCATTTTATGACTAAATAAGGTATAATATGTCAAATCCACACATAAGAGTGCAGAAATTGAATAAAATTTTTAAATAGGAAAATAGGATTAATTATTACTTTTTATTTATAACTTCGTCTAAAATGTCACTTTCCAGCATTTATGATATATATTATATATATTTATGACAAGATAAGGAATAATATTTCCAATCCACACATAAAATTTCAGAAATTTAACAAAAAGTTAAAATCGGAGAATAAGAATATTTAATATTCTTTTACTCATAACTTCGTCTAAAATGTCTCTTTTCAGCGTTTTATGACTAAATAAGGTATAATTTGTCCAATCCACACATAAAAGTGCAGAAATTGAAAAAAAAATTTAAATCGAAAAATAAGATTATTTGATACTTTTTTACTCATAACTTCGTCTAAAATGTCTCTTTCCAGCATTTTATGACTAAATAAGGTATAATATGTCAAATCCACACATAAGAGTGCAGAAATTGAATAAAATTTTTAAATAGGAAAATAGGATTAATTATTACTTTTTATTTATAACTTCGTCTAAAATGTCACTTTCCAGCATTTTATGACTAAATAAGGTATAATATGTCCAATCCACACACAAAAGCGCAGAAATTTAAAAAGAACTTTACATAGGAAAATAAGATTATTTAATATTTTTTACTCATACCTTCGTCTAAAATGTCGCTTTTGAGCATTTTATGACAAAATAAGGTATAATATGTTCAATTCACACATAAAATTGCAGAGATTGAACAAAAATTTTAAATCGGAAAATAGGAGTATTCAATATTTTTTAATCATAACTTCGTCTAAAATGGCTGTTTTCAGCATTTTATGACTGAATAAGTTATATTATGTCCAATCCACACATAAAAGAGCAGAAATTGAACAAAAACTTTAAATCTAAAAATATGATTAATTAATATCTTTTACAAATATTTTCGTCTAAAATGTCACTTTTCAGAATTTTATGACTAAATAAGTTATAATATGTCCAATCCACACATAAAAGTGCAGAAATTGAACAAAAACTTTAAATAGGAAAATAAGATTTTTTCATATTTTTTAGAAATAACTTCGTCTAAAATGTCGCTTTCCAGTAGTTTATGACTAAGTAAGGTATAATATATCCAGTCCACATATAAAAGTGCAGAAATTGAAAAAGAAAAACTCGGAAAACAAGATTATTTCATATTTTTGGCTCATAAGTTCGTCTAAAATGTCTGTTTTCAGCATCTTATCACTATATAAGGTATAATATGTCTAATCCACATATAAAAATGCAGAAATTTAGAAGAAAGAACTTTAAATAGGAAAATAAGTTTATTTATTATTTTTTAAACATAACTTCGTCTAAGATGTCTCTTTCCAGCACTTTATGACTAAATAAGGTATAATATGCCCAGTCCACTCATAGAAGAACAGAAATTGACAAAGAAAACCATAGATCCGAAAGTAAGATTATTTAATATTTTTTGCTCATAACTTCGTCTAAAATGTCGCTTATCAGCATTTTATGACTAAGGCCCGATTTCACCATTTGCTTTGAAATCTGAGATTAATAAAACTAAGATTAGCTCAATCGCTTTTACATATCTCGTTTTCCAACAAAGCGATTCCACCAGCATCATTTTATTTGTGATTACGAAAACGAAGTTGCTGTCAGTTATCAAGATCATTAAATCACTCAATAGATTGTGCTGTGTAGTTATAGAACACATAATGGTATTTATTATTCGTTTTGACGTAATGTTGATTCTATCTTCACTACCCATGGTCATAATTTGTTTGTGATCTGTCATGAGCGAGCAGCGGACGTTTGTTTGGTATGAAGAGAAAAATCATCAGAATTAAATAATCTGCAAAATTTAATTCAAAAATATGTTCAATCGACAAAAAATCTTTCAAAAGAATTGTCTACTAATTTTGCATCAATTGAAATATCTACGGTATCAGTTTTTCATCGATTTCGATTAAGTAGAATATTGTTTCGAGTCAAGAGTATGAGAAATATTTATACATTTCTCCACAACCGCATTTTCAGTCAAATTTGTAACTTTCAGTCAAAAGATTATATTTCATAGAGAAATAAATTTAATTTTGGTTCAAATCTAGTTAGACTACGTGCCAGTACAGATTCATTCAAACAAAAATACAGAGTAAAAACACTTTATTTTTGAATAAATTCGATATTCACAAAACATATTTCTTACAAACTATAAATAAAATTGTACACTACTTGAATTCTTAAATATTTTGACTCGACTAAACTCACTGTGCAAAGCAGTTATAAAAAAATAGTTGTAACTTCATTTGGATTGATTTTTGGCGCTCTTCCTCCATCCATATATCCATAATTAATATTACCCAGAGCTAATGCAGCATCCCAAGAAGCTGGATTTATCACCACCAATCTCTGCATTATCTCCACCTAAAATAGAGGTATTTAAATAATGAAATATGTATTTAAACCAATAATATTGAAAAATAAAAACAATGCTTGACCTGGAGATTTGAGGAACTTCACGTGAGTGCAATATATAGCTCCTAGAACATACGGGAATTTAGCTTTCTTATAAAATGCTGTCTGTGTCTGGTGGGTTCATTTGGTGAGTCTGGAAAATGAATATGGCGTTCTTGGAGTGCAGCAATAGCAGAACTAACTGTGTGCACAATTTTATGTGCAGTTGAAGTTCTAAATCCACATCAATCTGCAAATTTCATTTGATTTCACCCAATTGCGTGAAACCTTAAAGCACACAGCAACTGGTTGATGGTAGACCGCTGTGATTCCTTGAATGAAAATATTATGTTTAATTATGTACTTACATGTAGGTACAAGTAATCGAAATACTCGTAAATGAAATCAAACAAGTTTTGGTAGGTACTTACTTATCTGTGGGAAACTCATTTTTTTCTTCTATCGGTTCCCATACAAATTGGGTTTCGTAAGCCGTTATGTAGTTAAGAAGTCTGTCATCTAGTGTATCGAAAGGTTCTTCTCTTTCACGTACCCATCTTGGAAGACGAACGCTAGATTCTTCATCATCTAACTTTTGTCAAAAGTTAGTTCTAGCGCTCGCTCCATTTTTTAGTCCCAATTGTTCAATTAAACCACCAATAAATAAAAACAAATGCTCTCTATATAAATATAACCTAAAATATTTGCCAGGGACAGAAGTGATAGCTGACAGCTCTATAAACGCGTTTTGATGTGCTAAACGTAGAAAATCGGCCGTTCAGAAAAGGCAACGAGATTAGCTCTAACTTCGTTTAGATGTCACTGGTGAAATGCGAAGTGGAGCTCTAAACTCAATTGAGCGTGTTAAACGCGTTTACAATGAAATAATCTCGATTTATTTCACTGGTGAATTCGGGACTTTATAAGATATAATATGTCCAATCCACACATAAAAAAGCAGAAATTGAAAAAAAACTTTAAACCGGAAAATAAGATTATTTAATATTTTTCACTCATAACTTTGTCTAAAATGTCTGTTCTCAGCATTTTATGACTGAATAAGTTATAATATGTCCAATCCACACCTAAAAGAGCAGAAATTGCAAAAAAATACTTTAAACCGGAAAATAAGAATATATAATATTTTTTTCACATAACTTCGTCTGAAATGATATCTGTTTTCAGCATTTTATGACTATATTAGGTTAAATATGTCCAGTGCACTCATCAAAGTGCAGAAATTGGAAAAGAAAACCTTAGATCGGAAAATATGGTTATTTAATAATTTATGCTCATAACTTCATCCAAAATGTCTGTTTACAGCATTTTTTGACTAAATAAGGTATAATATTTCCAAACCACACATGAAAGTGCAGAAATTGAAAAATAAAAGCTTAAAATCTAAAGATAAGATTATTTAATATTTTTTACTTATAACTTCGTCTAAATTGTCACATTTCAGCATTTTATGACTAAATAAGTTATAATATGTCCAATCCACACAGAAAAGTGCTTAGATTGAACAAGAATTTTAAATAGGAAAATAAGATTATTTATTATTTTTTACTCATAACATCGTCTGAAATGTCTGTTTTCAGCAATTTATTACTAAATAAGATATAGTTTCCAATCCACACATAAGAGTGCAGAAATTGAACAAATACTTTAAATAGGAAAATAAGATTATTTGATATTTTTTGCACTCAACTTCGTCTGAAATGTCTGTTTCCAGCATCTTATGACTAAATAAGGTATAATATGTCCAATCCACACATAAAAGTGCAAAAATTGAAAAAATTCTTTAAACCGGAACATATGATTATTTAATATTTTTTGCACATAACTTCGTCTGTAATGTCTGTTTTCAGCATTTTATGACTATATTAGGTATAATATATAAGGTATAGTAAGTCCAGTGCAGTCATCAAAGTGCAGAAATTGGAAAAGAAAACCTTTTATAATTGAGTTATAATATGTCCAATCCACACATAAAAAAGCAAAAATTTAAAAAGAAGAATTTTTAATCATAAATTAAGATTATTTAATATTTTCTGCACATAACTTCGTCTTAAATGTTTTCAGCATTTTATGACTAAATAAGGTATAATATGTCTAATCTACACATAAAAGAGCAGAAATTGAACAAAAACTTTAATCCGGAAAATAAGATTATTTAATATTTTTTACTCATAACTTCGTCTAAAATGTCGCATTTCAGCATTTTATGACCAAATATGGTATAATATGTCCAATCCACACATAAAAGTGCAGAAATTGAACAAAAACATTAAATCAGAAAATAAGATTATTTAATAATTTTTCACTCATATCTCGTCTAGAATGTCTCTTTTCAGCATTTTATGAATAAATAAAGTATAATATGTCCAATCCTCACATAAAAGTGCAGAAATTGATAAAGAAAACCTTTAAATTAGAAAATAGGATCACTTAATATTTTTTTCCTCATAACTTCGTCTAAAATGTATCTTTTCTGTATTTTATGAGAAAATAACGAATAATATAATAATAGGAGAATAACATTATTTAATATTATTTACTCATTACTTCGTCTACAATGTCTCCTTTCAGCATTTTATAAGTAAATAATTTATAATATGTCCAATCCTCACATATAGAAGCAGAAATTGAAAAAAATCTTTAAACCGGAAAATAAGATTATTTAATATTTTTCACTCATAACTTTGTCTAAAATGTCTGTTTTCAGCATTTTATAATTGAATGAGTTATAATATGTCCAATCCACACATAAAAAAGCAAAAATAGAAAAAGAAGAAGTTTTAATCATAAATTAAGATTATTTAATATTTTCTACACATAACTACGTCAGAAATGTCTGTTTTCAGCATTTTATGACTAAATAAGTTAAAATATGTCTAATCTACACATAAAAGGGCAGAAATTGAACAAAACTTTAATCCGGAAAATAAGATTATTTAATATTTTTTTCTCATAACTTCGTCTAAAATGTCGTTTTTCAGCATTTTATGACCAAATAATGTATAATATGTCCAATCCACATATAAAAGTGCAGAAATTAAAAAAAAATTAAACCTGAAAATAAGATTATTTAATATTTTTACTCATAACCTCGTTTGAAATGTCTGTTTTCAGCATTTTATGACTAAATAAGGTGTAATATGTCCAATCAACACTTAAAAAAGGAAAAATTGAAAAAAAAAACTTTAAAATGGAAAATAAGATTATTTAATATTTTTTACTCATAACTTCGTCTAAAATGTCGCTTTTCAGCATTTTATGACCAAATAGGTATAATATGTCCAATCCATACATAAAAGTGCAGAAATTGAAAAAAAACTCTAAACCTGAAAATAAGATTAATTTAATATTTTCTGCACATAACTCCGTCTTAAATGTCTGTTTTCAGTATTTTATGACTAAATAAGGTATAATATGTCCAATCTACACATAAAAGGGCAGAAATTGAACAAAAACTTTAAACCGGAAAATAAGATTAATTAATATTTTTTTCTCATAACTTCGTCCAAAATGTCGCTTTTCAGCATTTTATTACCAAATAAGGTATAATATGTCTAATCAACACATAAAAGGGCAGAAATTGAACAAAAACTTCAAATCGTAAAATAAGACTATTCAATATTTTTCACTCAAAACTTCGTCTAAAATATATCCCTTCAGCATTTTATGACTGAATAAGGTGAAATATGTCCATCCACACATAGAAGTGCAGGGATTGAACAAAAACTTTATATCGGAATAAAAGATTATTTAATATTTTTTACACATAATTACGTCTAAAATGTCGCTTTTCAGCATTTTATGACAAAATAAGGTATAATATGTCCTATCCACACATAAAAGTGCAGAAATTGAACAAAAACTTTAAATCGAAAAATAAGATTATTTGATACTTTTTTACTCATAACTTCGTCTAAAATGTCTCTTTCCAGTATTTTATGACTAAATAAGGTATAGTATGTCCAATCCACACATAAAAGTGCAGAAATTGAACAAAAGCATTAAATCGGAAAATAACATTATTTGATAATTTTTTACTCATAACTTCATCGAAAATGTCACTTTTCAGCATTTTATTACTAGAAAAGTTCTAATATGTCCAATCCACACATAAAAGTGCAAAAATTTAAAAAAATCTTTAAACAGGAAAATAAGATTATTTAATATTTTTTGTACATAACTTCGTCTGAAATGTCTGTTTTCAGCATTTTGTGACTACTAATATAATATATAAGGTATAGTAAGTCCAGTGCACTCATCAAAGTGCAGAAATTGGAAAAGAAAACCTTTTATAATTGAATGAGTTATAATATGTCCAATCCACACATAAAAGCAAAAATAGAAAAAGAAGATTTTTTAATCATAAATTAAGATTATTTAATATTTTCTGCACATAACTTCGTCTGAAATGTTTTCAGCATTTTATGACTAAATAAGGTATAATATGTCCAATCTACACATAAAAGGGCAGAAATTGAACAAAATCTTGAATCCGGAAAATAAGATTATTTAATATTTTCTACTCATAACATCGTCTAAAATGTCGCTTTTCAGTATTTTATGACCAAATAAGGTATAATATGTCTAATCTACACATAAAAGGACAGAAATTAAACAAAAACTTTAAACCGGAAAATGAGATTATTTAATATTTTGTACAATAACTTCGTCTAAAATGTCGCTTTTCAGCATTTTATGACAAAATAAGGTATAATATTTCCAATCCACACATATAAGTGCAGAAATTGAACAAAAACTTTAAGTCGAAAAATAAGATTATTTGATACTTTATTACTCATAACTTCGTCAAAAGTGTTTCTTTCCAGTATTTTATGACTAAATATGGTATATTATGTCAAATCCACACATAAAAAACAGGAATGGAACAGAACTTTAAATCGGAAAATAAAATTATTTAACATTCTTTAATCATAACTTCGTCTACTATGTCTCCTTTCAGCATTTTATAAGTTAATAAGGTATAATATGTCCAATCCTCACATAAAAAAGCAGAAATTGAAAAAAATCTTCTAACCGGAAAATAAGATTATTTAATATTTTCTGCACATAACTTCGTCTGAAATGTCTGTTTTCAGCATTTTATGACTAAATAAGGTATAATATGTCTAATCTACACAATAAAGGGCAGAAATTGAACAAAAACTTTAATCCGGAAAATAAGATTATTTAATATTTTTTTCTCATAACTTCGTCTAAAATGTCGTTTTTCAGCATTTTATGACCAAATAATGTATAATATGTCCAATCCACATATAAAAGTGCAGAAATTGAAAAAAAACTTTAAACCTGAAAATAAGATTATTTAATATTTTTACTCATAACCTCGTTTGAAATGTCTGTTTTCAGCATTTTATGACTAAATAAGGTGTAATATGTCCAATCCACATTTAAAAAAGCAAAAATTGAAAAAAAAAACTTTAAAATGGAAAATAAGATTATTTAATATTTTTTACTCATACGTTCATCTAAAATGTCTCTTTTCAGCATGTTATGACAAAATATGGTATAATATGTCCAATCCACACATAAAAGTGCAGAAATTGAACTAAAACATTAAATCAGAAAATAAGATTATTTATTAATTTTTCACTCATAACTCGTCTAGAATGTCTCTTTTCAGCATTTTATGAATAAATAAGGTATAATATGTCCAATCCACACATAAAAGTGCAGGAATTGAACAAAAACTTTAAATCGGAAAATAAAGTTATTTAATATTTTTTAATGATAACTTCGTCTAAAATGTCGCTTTTCAGCATTTTATGACTAAATAAGGTTTAATATGTCCAATCCACATATAAGCGAGCAGAAATTGAACAAAAACTTTAAATCGGAAAATAAGATTATTTAATATCTTTTACACATACCTTCATCTAAAATGTCTCTTTTCAGCATTTTATAACAGTTTAAGGTTTAATGTGTCCAATCCACACATAAAAGTGCAGAAATTGAACAAAAATTTTATATCGGAAAATAAGATTATTAAATATTTTTTACTCATGAATTCGTCCAAAATGTCTATTTTCAGCATTGTATGACTACATAATGTATAGTATGTCCAATCCGCACATAAAAGTGCAGAAATTGTACAAAAACTTTAAATCGGAAAATAAGATTATTTAATGTTTTTTAATGATAGCTTCGTCTAAAATGTCGCTTTTCAGTATTATTTTACTAAATAAATTATAATATGTCCAATCTACACATAAAAAAGCCGAAATGGAAAAAAAACCTTAAATCGGAAAATAAGATTATTTCATATTTTGTACTCCTAACTTTGTCTAAAATGTCGCCTTTTAACATTTTGTGACTAAATAAGGTATAATATGTCCAATCCACACATGAAAAAGCAGACATTGAAAAAAAACTTTGAATCGGAAAATAGGATTATTTAATATTTTTTGCACATAACTTCGTCCGAAATGTCTGTTTTCAGCATTTTATGACTAAATAATGTATAATATGTCCAATCCACACATAAAAGTGTAGGAATTGAACAAAAACTTTAAATCGGAAAATAAGATTATTTAATGTTTTATAATGATAACTTCGTCAAAAATGTCGCTTTTCAGCATTTTTTTACTAAATAAGTTATATGTCCAATCTACACATAAAAAAGCCGAAATTGAAAAAAAAACTTAAATCGGAAATAAGATTATTTCTTATTTTTTACACATAACCGTCTAAAATGTCATTTTTCAGCATTTTGTTACTAAATAATGGCCAATCTACAAATAAAAAATTAGAAATTAAAAAAAACGTTAGATCGGAAAATAAGATTATTTAATATTTTTCACTCATAACTTTGTCTAAAATGTCTGTTTTCAGCAGATTGGACATAATAAAACTTATTTAGTCATAAAATGCTGAAAACAGACTCTTATTTTCCGGTTAAAAGTTTTTCTATTCAATTTCAGCTTTTTGGTGTGCGGATTGGACATATTATACCTTATTTAGTCATAAAATGCTGAAAAGCGACATCTTAGACGAAGTTATGATTAAAAAATATTAAATAATCTTATTTTCCGATTTAAAGTTTTTATTCAATTTCTGCACTTTTATGCGTGGATTTGACATATTATACCTTATTTAGTCATAAAATGCTGAAATCAGACATTTCAGACGAAGTAATGTGCAAAAATATTAAATAATCTTATTTTCCGAATTAAAGTTTTTGTTCAATTTCTGCACTTTTTTGTGTGGATTGGACATTGTATACCTTATTTGGTCATAATATGCTGAAAGAGAGATTTTGGACGAGTTTATGAGAAAAAATATTAAATAATCTTATTTTCCTAATTAAAGTTTTTGTTCAATTTCTGCACTTTTATGTGTGGATTGGACATATTATAGCTTATTTAGTCATAAAATGCTGAAAACAGACTCTTATTTTCCTGTTTAAAGTTTCTCTCCTCAATTTCTGCTTTTTTAAGAGAGTATTGGACATATTATACTCTATTTGGATATAAAATTCTGAAAAGCGACATCTTAGACGAAGTTATGATTAAAAAACAATAAATAATCTTATTTTCCGATTTAAAGTTTTTGTTCAATTTCTGCACTTTTATGTGTGGATTGGTCATATTATAACTTATTTAGTCATAAAATGCTGAAAACAGACAATTCAGACGAAGTTATGTGCAAAAAATATCAAATAATCTTATTTTCCGATTTAGAGTTTTTGTTCAATTTCTACACTTTTTTGTGTGGATTGGACATATTATAACTTATTTAGTCATAAAATGCTGAAAACAGACATTTCAGACGAAGTTATGTGCAAAAAATATTGAATCATCTTATTTTCCGATTTAAAGTTTTTGTTAAATTTCTGCACTTTTACAGGTGGATTCGACATATTATATCTTATTAAGTCATAAAATGCTGCAAATTGACATTTCGGACGAAGTTATGTGCACAAAATATTAATAATCTTATTTTCCGATTCAAAGTTTTTTTTTCAATGTCTGTTTTTCATGTGTGGATTGGACATATAATACCTTATTTAGTCATAAAATGCTGATAAGCGACATTTTAGACGAAGTTATCATTAGAAAACATTAAATAATCTTAGTTCCCGATTTAAAGTTTTTGTTCAATTTCTGCACTTTTATGTGTGGATTGGTCATATTATACCTTATTTAGTGATAAAATGCTCAAAACAGACATTTCAGACGAAGTTATGTGCAAAAAGTATTAAATAATCTGATTTTCCGATTTAAAGTTTTTTTTTTCAATTTCTGCTTTTTCATGTATGGATTGGACATATTATACTTTATTTAGTCATAAAATGCTGGAAGGCGATATTTTAGACGAAGTTATGAGTAAGAAATATTAAATAATCTTATTTTCCGATTTAAAGTTTTTGTTCAATTTCTGCACTTTTATTTGTGGATTGGACATATTATATTTTATTTAGTAATAAAATGTTGTAAAGAGACGTTTTAGACGAAGTTATGATTGAGAAAATATTGAAAAATCTTTTTTTCCGATTTAAAGCTTTTGTTCAATTTCTGCACTTTTATGCGTGGATTGGACATACTATAAGTTATTTAGTCATATAATTCTGAAAAGAGACATTTTAGACGAAGTTATGAGCAAAAATATTTAAATAATCATATTTTCCCATTCAAAGTTTTTCTTTTTCAATTTCGGCACTTTTATGATTGGACTGGACATATTATACTTTATTTAGTCATAAAATGCTGGAAAGAGACATTTTAGACGATGTTATGAGTAAGAAATATTAAATAATCTTATTTTCCGATTTAAAGTTTTTTTTCCAATTTCTGCTTATTTATATGTGGATTGGACATATACCTTATTTAGTCATAAAATGCTGAAAAACGACATTTTAGACGAAGTTATGAGTAAGAAATATAAAATAATCTTATTTTCCTATTTAAAGTTTTTGTTCAATTTCTGCACTTTTATGTGTGGATTGGACATATTATAACTTATTTTGTCATAAAATGCTGAAAACAGACAATTCAGACGAACTTATGTGCAAAAAATATATTCTATATATATATATATATATATATATATATATTCTATTACTCTTATTTTCCGATTTAAAGTTTTTTTTTCAATTTTTTCTTTTTTATGTGTGGATTGGACCTATTATACCTTATTTAGTCATAAAATGCTGAAAACAGACATTTTAGACGAAGTTATGAGTATAAAGTATTAAATAATCTTATTTTCCGATTTAAAGTTTTTTTTTTCAAATTCTGCTTTTTTATATGTGGATTGGACATATACCTTATTTAGTCATACAATTCCAAGAAGCGAAATTTTAGACGAAGTTATGAGTCAAAAATATTAAATAATGTTATTTTCCTATTTAAAGTTTATGTGGATTGGACATATACCTTATTTAGTCATGAAATGCTGAAAAACGACATTTTAGAGGAAGTTATGAGTAAAACATATAAAATAATCTTATTTTCCTATTTAAAGTTTTTGTTCAATTTCTGCACTTTTATGAGTGGATTGGACATAGTATACCTTATTTAGTCATAAAATGCTGAAAAGTGACATTTTAGACGAAGTTATTTGTAAAAGATATTAAATATTCTTATTTCCAATTTAATTTTTTTTTCCAATTTCTGCTTTTTATATGTGGATTGGACATATACATTATCTAGTCATAGAATGCTGAAAACAGACAATTCAGACGAAATTATGTGCAAAAAATATATTCTATATATATATATATATATATATATATATATATATATTCTATTAGTCTTATTTTCCAATTTAAAGTTTTTTTCCAATTTTTGCTTTTTTATGTGTGGATTGGACATATTTTATTTTATTTAGTCATAAAATCTTGTAAAGAGACGTTTTAGACGAAGTTATGATTGAAAAAATATTGATAAATCTTTTTTCCGATTTAAAGTTTTTGTTCAATTTCTGCACTTTTATGCGTGGATTGGACATACTATAAGTTATTTAGTCATATAATGCTGAAAAACTAAATTTTAGACGAAGTTATGAGTAAAAAATATTAAATAATCTTATTTTCCGATTTATAGTTTTTGTTAAATTTCTGCACTTTTATGTGTGTATTGGACATATTATACTTTATTTAGTCCTAGAATGCTGAAAAGTGACATTTTAGACGAAGTTATGTGTAAAAGATATCAAATAATCTTATTTTCCGATCAAAGGTTTTTGTCCAATTTCTGCTCTTTTATGTGTGGTTTGGACATATTATAACTTATTCAGTCATAAAATGCTGAGAACAGACATTTTAGACGAAGTTATGAGCAAAAAATATTAAATAATCTTACTTTCTATGGTTTTCTTTTTCAATTTCTGTTCTTCTATGAGTGGACTGGACATATTATACCTGACTTAGTCATAAAATGATGGAAAGCGACATTTTAGACGAAGTTATTTGTAAAAAATATTAAATATTCTTTTTTTACTATTTCAAGTTTTTTTTCAATTTCTGCTCTTTTCTGTGTGGATTGGACATAATATATCTTATTCAGTCATAAAATGCTGAAAACATACATTTCAGGCGAAGTTATGATTAAAAAATATAAAATAATATTATTTTCCGATTTAAAGTTTTTGTTCAATTTCTGCGGTTTTATGTGTGGATTGGACATATTATACCTTATTTAGTCATAAAATGTTGAAAACAGAAATTTTAGACGAAGTTATGATTAAAAAAATATTAAATAATCTTATTTTCCGATTTAAAGTTTTTGTTCAATTTCTGAGGTTTTATGTGTGGATTAGACATATTATAACTTATTTAGTCATAAAATGTTGAAAACAGACATTTTAGACGAAGATGATCAAAAAATATCAAATAATCTTATTTTCCGATTTAAAGTTTCTATTTTTCAATTTCTGCTTTTTTATATGTGGACTGGACATATTATACCTTAATTAGTCATAAAATGTTGAAAACAGACATTTTAGGCGAAGTTATGATTTAAAAATTATTAAATAATCTTATTTTCCTATTTAAAGTTTTTGTTCAATTTCTACACTTTTATGTGTGGATTGGACATATTAGAAACTTACTTTGACATAAAATGCTGAAAACATACATTTTTGACGAAGTTATGTGTAGAAATATATTTAATAATCTTATTTTCCGATTAAAGTTTTCCTTTATCAATTTCTGCTCTTCTATATGTGGATTGGCCATATTATACCTTATTTAGACATAAAATGTTGAAATCTGACATTTCAGAAGAAGTTATGATTGAAAAAATATTGAATAATCTTGTTTTCAGATTTAAAGTTTTGTTCAATTTCTGCACTTTTATGTATTATATTATATTATATCTTATTAGTCATAAAATGCTGAAAAGACATTTTAATCGAAGTTATGTGTAAAAAATATTAAATTATCTTATTTTCAGATTTAAAGCTAGGTTAAATTTCTGCACTTTTATGTGTGGATTGGACATATACCTTATTTAGTCATAAATTGTTGAAAACAGACATTTTAGACGAAGTTATGATCAAAAAATATCAAATAATCTTATTTTCCGATTTAAAGTTCTTCTTTTTCAATTTCTGCACTTTTATTTGTGGATTGGACAAATTATATTTTATTTAGTCATAAAATGTTGTAAAGAGACGTTTTAGTCGAAGTTATGATTGAAAAAATATTGAAAAATCTTTTTTTCCGATTTAAAGCTTTTGTTCAATTTCTGCACTTTTATGCGTGGATTGGACATACTATAAGTTATTTAGTCATATAATGCTGAAAAGAGACATTTTAGACGAAGTTATGAGCAAAAATATTTAAATAATCATATTTTCCCATTTAAAGTTTTTCTTTTTCAATTTCGGCACTTTTATGATTGGACTGGACATATTATACTTTATTTAGTCATAAAATGCTGGAAAGAGACATTTTAGACGAAGTTATGAGTAAGAAATATTAAATAATCTTATTTTCCGATTTAAAGTTTTTTTTCCAATTTCTGCTTATTTATATGTGGATTGGACATATACCTTATTTAGTCATACAATTCTAAGAAGCGAAATTTTAGACGAAGTTATGAGTCAAAAATATTAAATAATGTTATTTTCCTTTTTAAAGTTTTTTTTTTATTTCTGCTTTTTTATATGTGGATTGGACATATACCTTATTTAGTCATGAAATGCTGAAAAACGACATTTTAGAGGAAGTTATGAGTAAAACATATAAAATAATCTTATTTTCCTATTTAAAGTTTTTGTTCAATTTCTGCACTTTTATGAGTGGATTGCACATATTATACCTTATTTAGTCATAAAATGCTGAAAAGTGACATTTTAGACGAAGTTATTTGTAAAAGATATTAAATATTCTTATTTCCAATTTAATTTTTTTTTCCAATTTCTGCTTTTTTATATGTGGATTGGACATATACATTAGAATGCTGAAAACAGACAATTCAGACGAAGTTATGTGAAAAAAATATATTCTATATATATATATATATATATATATATATATATATATATATATATATATATATATATATATATATATATATATATATATATATATATATAATTCGTTAGTTTTCGTGGCTGATTAGATAATTATAACTGTTAGTTAGTGGGGATGCAGCCAATTCAGGTGGATAAATAATACTCTTTACATTTATTAGAGAGCTTTCGGAATTACGTTTATTC
The DNA here is from genome assembly GCA_958507055.1 of Crioceris asparagi. Taxonomy (NCBI): domain Eukaryota; kingdom Metazoa; phylum Arthropoda; class Insecta; order Coleoptera; family Chrysomelidae; genus Crioceris; species Crioceris asparagi. The sequence continues at coordinate 19,020,783 of OY293831.1, read as the reverse complement.
CTTCTTCAGTCTACAAATCTAAAAATATGGTGTAAAATGTTAACATAATGTGAATAAACTCTAATTCATTAATACAATTAAAGTAAACAACAATTACAAACAAATGTTTTTTTTTTATATATATATTTTATTTTATTTATATATAAACTTACTATGTGTGAGATTTTTTTCCAAATGTTCTTTAGTCATACGTAACAATCTGATTGTTCATCTTCGATACAAACACAACAATTTAAGCTAGCACTATGGGTAATTATGAAATTATATAAAACAATTATGACATATCACAGTCCAAATATCTGAATGTTGTGGAAAAATAACCAGGTGGTTGGAATTTATTTTGAAAATGCTAATCGGGTGGTTGCCTACTTTGGTATTGAGCATTGTCTATATTTAAAATATTTGAATATATGATATTGAGGTTTTGAATATCTGATTTTTTGACTGACTGACATTGAATATGTGCCATTTCTAAGAAACTTCTTTTGAATAGATTTTTTTCCACTTCCAAAATCCTAATATTTTCAAAATCGGCTATGTGACCTGTTCCTTTAACATGTTGGGATAAGGCACAAGCATCATTCCTTACTTTAGTATCACTTTGATGAGAACGTATTCTAGATTGTAAGTCTCTTGATGTCATTCCTATGTAATTTTTTGGACATCCAGTGCAGTTAATCTCATAAACAACATTAGTTTTTTGATGAGTATTCGTTCGGTCCTTCAATTTGCTAAATAGGGTATCAACTTTCTTTATCGCTTTGTTATTCCCTTCCTGTCGTAATATGTTCGCAATTCTTGGAGTAAGGTAATTCTCAAACGGCAAAGAACGGAATATCTTGTTACTACTATTTTCACATTGGTTGTCAATGTTATCATTATTAATGTTGTCATTTTCCCTAATTCTGTTGGTTGTTGAAAAAACTAGTTTATTAACAAACTTCTTGGGGTACGAGTTGTCAATGAATAGTTTCGTTAGTCTATTAAAACCTTCAGTCCTCAAAGAGTGATGGCAAATTTTTGTAATTCTGTTTTTTAACATTAGTACTAAATTAATTTTCATTTTTTTGGTGTGGTAGGAATGAAAATTTATGTACCGTCCCGAGCTGCATGGTTTTGTATACCAATCTAGGATAACAGTGTTCGAATCTGTACGTATTAATTTGGTATCCAGGAAGGGAACGCTTTTATCCACTTCCTCTTCTATGGTAAACTGAATGTTAGTGTTGTGGCTATTAAACTTTTCTAAAATTTCTTGTTCCGAACCATAAGGTACTGCACAAATAATGTCGTCAACGTACTTTTTGATAAAAGGTAATTCAAAGTTCAGTAGTGGTATGCAATGATCTAATAAGTCATCCATAATATACTGAGCAATTATTGGTGATATCTTCGCACCCATGGGAGTACCTAATATCTGTTTATAAAACTGTTTGTTAAATGAAAAATAAGTGGTGTTAAAAATGAATTCAATAATTTCTTTAAAACTCTCTTTACTGAGGGAACAGTAGTTTGATAGACGTGGCCAATGGGAATCAATGCTACATAGAACCGATTCAATTGAAATATTGGTAAAGAGTGAAACAACGTCTAAGCTAATAATCCTATAATTATCAGGTAACTGAAAATCATTAATAAAAAGAGCAAATTCAAAAGAGTTTGTGATGTAATATCTATTTTCCTTGTCATAGGCCAATGTTAAGATGTCTGTAATAAAAGTAGTTAAATTAACATTTGGTGCTTCTATGGACGAAATTATTGGTCTTAAGGATAAAACCGGCTTATGCACTTTCGGTAGAGCATAATATTTAGGTGTCAAACCTCCATAAAATGTCAATTCTTTGGCTTTAGTAACGGTGATTTGCTTATCGTTTTTTAATTTAGTTACTAATTTATTAGATTTTTGTTGTATAGTTGATGTAGGATCCCTAGGTATTTTCTTATAATAATTTTGATCATGAAGTAATTCTTCTGAAAGACTAACGTACTGCTCTCTATACATAATTATGGTGATATTACCTTTATCAGATTTTACAATAATTAGTTCAGGGTGTTCTTTAATGAATGTTTTTGTTGCTTGAAACCATTGATTTAAAATAGAATAACTTTTCTTGCCAGTGTGTAAGTAATTTGTAATTATATTACTAATTTGTGCACTATAGATATTACGTCTATTACTATTGTTTATATGACACAAGGCAAATTCAACATCAGCTAATAAGTGTTTAATATTAATTTCTTTTTTACACGGTGGCAAACAGAACTTAGGTCCTAAAGATAATATGTTTCTAACTCCCACAGGAATATCAACAGTTGTCAGATTTTTCAACCAATTATCTTTTATTTTGATATTAAAAACATGTTTTTCTTTTAAAGATTCAATTTTCCGTTTATTTGTTGCTTTAACAGTTTGAAATTTTCGATTATAAGTTATATTTTGTTTTCTTCGAAACTCATTCCACATATATGTAGGTACTATATTCATAATTTTATTTTCAATATATTGTTGTTCAATCAGTAAACTGTTCAAATTCCTATGTGTTACCTTAATCTCTAAGCTAAGAATTTTTTTCATTTAATCGTGTATGAAAGTTGTTAACAATGTGCGCTAATTTACCATTTTTTGCATCAATCAACATCATCATGCCTCGTGTTTGGTCTTCTATGTGCTTTGGTATCAAGCCATTAAGTCGGCATTGTAACAAATGTCAGTCTAATGCTCTTAACAAAAAATCAGATATTCAAAACCTCAATATCATATATTCAAATATTTTAAATATAGACAATGCTCAATACCAAAGTAGGCAACCACCCGATTAGCATTTTCAAAATAAATTCCAACCACCTGGTTATTTTTCCACAACATTCAGATATTTGGAGTGTGATATGTCATAATTGTTTTATATAATTTCATAATTACCCATAGTGCTAGCTTAAATTGTTGTGTTTGTATCGAAGATGAACAATCAGATTGTTACGTATGACTAAAGAACATTTGGAAAAAAATCTCACACATAGTAAGTTTATATATAAATAAAATAAAATATATATAAAAAAAAACATTTGTTTGTAATTGTTGTTTACTTTAATTGTATTAATGAATTAGAGTTTATTCACATTATGTTAACATTTTACACCATATTTTTAGATTTGTAGACTGAAGAAGGAATAAACGTAATTCCGAAAGCTCTCCAATAAATGTAAAGAGTATTATTTATCCACCTGAATTGGCTGCATCCCCACTAACTAACAGTTATATATATATATATATATATATATATTCTATTAGTCTTATTTTCCAATTTAAAGTTTTTTTCAATTTTTGCTTTTTTATGTGTGGATTGGACATATTTTATTTTATTTAGTCATAAAATCTTGTAAAGAGACGTTTTAGACGAAGTTATGATTGAAAAAATATTGAAAAATCTTTTTTTCCGATTTAAAGTTTTTGTTCAATTTCTGCACTTTTATGCGTGGATTGGACATACTATAAGTTATTTAGTCATATAATGCTGAATAGAGACACTTTAGACGAAGTTATGAGCAAAAATATTTAAATAATTTAAAGTTTTTCTTTTTCAATTTCGGCACTTTTATGATTGGACTAGACATATTATACTTTATTTAGTCATAAAATGCTGGACTGAGACATTTTAGACGAAGTTATGAGTAAGAAATATTAAATAATCTTATTTTCCGATTTAAAGTTTTTTTTCCAATTTCTGCTTATTTGTATGTGGATTGGACATATACCTTATTTAGTCATAAAATGCTGAAAAACGACATTTTAGACGAAGTTATGAGTAAGAAATATAAAATAATTTTATTTTCCTATTTAAAGTTTTTGTTCAATTTCTGCACTTTTATGTGTGGATTGGACATATTATAACTTATTTTGTCATAAAATGCTGAAAACAGACAATTCAGACGAACTTATGTGCAAAAAATATATTCTATATATATATATATATATATTATATATATATATATATATATATATATATATATATATATATATATATATATTCTATTAGTCTTATTTTCCGATTTAATTTTTTTTTTCAATTTTTGCTTTTTTATGTGTGGATTGGACCTATTATACCTTATTTAGTCATAAAATGCTGAAAAGAGAAATTTTAGACGAAGTTATGAGTCAAAAATATTAAATAATGTTATTTTCCTATTTAAAGTTTTTTTTTTATTTCTGCTTTTTTATATGTGGATTGGACATATAACTTATTTAGTCATGAAATGCTAAAGTATTTAATTATTAAATAATCTTATTTTCCGATTTAAAGTTTTTTTTTCAAATTCTGCACTTTTATATGTGGATTGGAAATATTTTACCTTATTTAGTCATAAAATTTTATGACTGAATAAGTTATATTATGTCCAATCCACATATAAAAGAGCAGAAATTGAACAAAAACTTTAAATCGAAAAATATGATTAATTAATATCTTTCACAAATATTTTCGTCTAAAATATATCTTTTCAGCATTTTATGACAAAATAATATATAATATGTCCAATCCACACATAAAAGTGCAGAAATTTAACAAAAACTTTAAATCGAAAAATAAGATTATTTAATATATTTTTACTCATAACTTCGTCTAGAATGTCTCTTTTCAGCATTTTATTACTAAAAAAGTTATAATATGTCCAATCTACACATAAAAGAGCAGGAATTTAACAAAAACTTCAAATCGGAAAATAAGATGATTTAATATTTATTTTACTCATACTTTCGTCTAAAATGCCCCTTTTCAGCATTTTATGACAAGATAAGGAATAATATTTCCAATCCACACATAAAATTTCAGAAATTGAACAAAAAGTTTAAATCGGAAAATAAGAACATTTAATATTCTTTTACTCATAACTTCGTCTAAAATGTCTCTTTTCAGCATTTTATGACTTAATAAGGTATAATATGTCCAATCCACACATAAAAGTGCAGAAATTGAACAAAAATTGTAAATCGAAAAATAAGATTATTTGATACTTTTTTACTCATAACTTCGTCTAAAATGTCTCTTTCCAGCATTTTATGACTAAATATGGTATAATATGTCAAATCCACACATAAGCGTGCAGAAACTGAACAAAAACTTTAAATTGGAAAATAAGATTAATATTTCTGACACATTACTTCGTCTAAAATGTCGCCTTTCAGCATTTTTTGACTAAATAGGTTAAAATATATCCAATCCACACATAAAAAAGCAGAAATTGAAGAAAAACTTCAAATAGGAAAATAAGATTATTTTATATTTTTTACTCATAACTTCGTCTTAAATGTCGCTTTTCAGCATGTTATGACTAAATAAGATATATGTCCAATCCACTTATAAAAAAGCGGAAATTGAAAAAAAAAATAATGCGGAAAATAAAATTCTTTAATATTTTTTTTTACTCATAACTTCATCTAAAATGTCTGCTTTCAGCATTTTATGACTAGATTAGGTATATGTCCAATCCACACATAAAAAAGCAGAAATAAAAAAAAACCTTTAATCTGAAATAGGATTATTTAATATTTTTTTACTCATAACTTCGTCCAATATGTCTCTTTTAAGCATTTTATGACTAAATAAGGTTTAATATATCCAATACACTCATAAGCGTGCAGAAAATGAACAAAAACTTTAAATCGGAAAATAAGATTATTTGAAATTTGTTATTCATAACTTCGTCTAAAATGTCGCTTTTCAGCATTTTATGAGTAAATAAGTTATAATATGTCCAATAAACGCATAAAAAAACATAAATTGAAAAAGAAAAATTTTAAATCGGAAATTTATATTATTTAAAATTTTATGCACATAACTTCGTCTGGAATGTTTGTTTCCAGCATCTTATGACTAAATAAGTTATAATATGTCCAATCAACACATAAAAGAGCAGAAATTGAAAAAAAACTTTAAACCGGAAAATAAGATTTAATATATTATACTTTTTACTTCGTCTAAAATGTCTGTTTTCAGCATTTAATGATTGAATAAGTTTTAATTTGTCCAATCCACACATAAAAGAGCAGAAATTGAACAAAAACTTTAATTTGGAAAATAAGATTATTTAATATCTCTTACTCATAACTTCGTCTAAAAATGTCGCTCTTCAGCATTTTATGACTAAATAAGGTATAATATGTCCAATCCACACATAGAAGTGCAGAAATTGAACAAAAACTTTAAATCGGAAAATAAGATTATTTAATATATTTTACAAATAACTTCGTCAAAAATGTCACTTTTCACCATTTTATGACTATATAAGGTATAATATGTTCAATCCACACATAAAAAAGCAGAAATTGAAAAAAAAATTTAAATCGGAAAATAAGATTATTTAAAATTTTTTCCACATAACTTCGTCTGAAATGTCTGTTTTCAGAATTTTATGACTAAATAAGGTATAATATGTCCAACCCACACCCAAAAGTGCAGAAATTGATCAAAAACTTTAAACCGGAAAATAAGATTATTATTATATTATACTTATAACTTCGTCTAAAATGTCTGTTTTCAGCATTTTATGACAGAATAAGTTATAATATGTCCAGTCCACACACAAAATTGCAGAAATTGAAAAAGAAAAACTTTAAATCGGAAAATATGATTATTTAATAATTTATGCTCATAACTTCATCCAAAATGTCTGTTTTATGCATTTTGTGACTAAATAAGGTATAATATTTCCAAGCCACACATGAAAGTGCAGAAATTGAAAAACAAAAGCTTAAAATCTAAAAATAAGATTATTTAAAATTTTTTGCACATAACTTCGTCTGAAATGTCTGTTTTCAGAATTTTATGACTAAATAAGGTATAATATGTCCAACCCACACCCAAAAGTGCAGAAATTGATCAAAAACTTTAAACCGGAAAATAAGATTATTATTATATTATACTTATAACTTCGTCTAAAATGTCTGTTTTCAGCATTTTATGACAGAATAAGTTATAATATGTCCAGTCCACACACAAAATTGCAGAAATTGAAAAAGAAAAACTTTAAATCGGAAAATATGATTATTTAATAATTTATGCTCATAACTTCATCCAAAATGTCTGTTTTATGCATTTTGTGACTAAATAAGGTATAATATTTCCAAGCCACACATGAAAGTGCAGAAATTGAAAAACAAAAGCTTAAAATCTAAAAATAAGATTATTTAATATTTTTTACTTATAACTTCGTCTAAAATGTCTGTTTTCAGCATCTTATCACTATATAAGGTATAATATGTCTAATCCACATATAAAAATGCAGAAATTTAGAAGAAAGAACTTTAAATAGGAAAATAAGTTTATTTATTATTTTTTAAACATAACTTCGTCTAAGATGTCTCTTTCCAGCACTTTATGACTAAATAAGGTATAATATGCCCAGTCCACTCATAGAAGAACAGAAATTGACAAAGAAAACCATAGATCCGAAAGTAAGATTATTTAATATTTTTTGCTCATAACTTCGTCTAAAATGTCGCTTATCAGCATTTTATGACTTTTATAAGATATAATATCTCCAATCCACACATAAAAAAGCAGAAATTGAAAAAAAACTTTAAACCGGAAAATAAGATTATTTAATATTTTTCACTCATAACTTCGTCTAAAATGTCTGTTCTCAGCATTTTATGACTGAATAAGTTATAATATGTCCAATCCACACCTAAAAGAGCAGAAATTGCAAAAAAATACTTTAAACCGGAAAATAAGAATATTTAATATTTTTTGCACATAACTTCGTCTGAAATGATGTCTGTTTTCAGCATTTTATGACTATATTAGGTAAAATATGTCCAGTGCACTCATCAAAGTGCAGAAATTGGAAAAGAAAACCTTAGATCGGAAAATATGGTTATTTAATAATTTATGCTCATAACTTCATCCAAAATGTCTGTTTAAAGCATTTTGTGACTAAATAAGGTATAATATTTCCAAACCACACATGAATGTGCAGAAATTGAAAAATAAAAGCTTAAAATCTAAAGATAAGATTATTTAATATTTTTTACTTATAACTTCGTCTAAATTGTCACATTTCAGCATTTTATGACTAAATAAGTTATAATATGTCCAATCCACACATAAAAGTGCTTAGATTGAACAAGAATTTTAAATAGGAAAATAAGATTATTTATTATATTTTACTCATAACATCGTCTGAAATGTCTGTTTTCAGCAATTTATTACTAAATAAGATATAGTTTCCAATCCACACATAAGAATGCAGAAATTGAACAAATACTTTAAATAGGAAAATAAGATTATTTGATATTTTTTGCACTCAACTTCGTCTGAAATGTCTGTTTCCAGCATCTTATGACTAAATAAGGTATAATATGTCCAATCCACACATAAAAGTGCAAAAATTGAAAAAATTCTTTAAACCGGAAAATAAGATTATTTAATATATTTTGCACATAACTTCGTCTGTAATGTCTGTTTTCAGCATTTTATGACTATATTAGGTATAATATATAAGGTATAGTCAGTCCAGTGCACTCATCAAAGTGCAGAAATTGGAAAAGAAAACCTTTTATAATTGAGTTATAATATGTCCAATCCACACATAAAAAAGCAAAAATAGAAAAAGAAGAATCTTTAATCATAAATTAAGATTATTTAATATTTTCTGCACATAACTTCGTCTTAAATGTTTTCAGCATTTTATGACTAAATAAGGTATAATATGTCTAATCTACACATAAAAGAGCAGAAATTGAACAAAAACTTTAATCCGGAAAATAAGATTATTTAATATTTTTTACTCATAACTTCGTCTAAAATGTCGCTTTTCAGCATTTTATGACCAAATATGGTATAATATGTCCAATCCACACATAAAAGTGCAGAAATTTAACAAAAACATTAAATCAGAAAATAAGATTATTTAATAATTTTTCACTCATATCTCGTCTAGAATGTCTCTTTTCAGCATTTTATGAATAAATAAAGTATAATATGTCCAATCCTCACATAAAAGTGCAGAAATTGATAAAGAAAACCTTTAAATTAGAAAATAGGATCACTTAATATTTTTTTCCTCATAACTTCGTCTAAAATGTATCTTTTCTGTATTTTATGAGAAAATAACGAATAATATAATAATAGGAGAATAACATTATTTAATATTATTTACTCATTACTTCGTCTACAATGTCTCCTTTCAGTATTTTATAAGTAAATAATTTATAATATGTCCAATCCTCACATAAAAAAGCAGAAATTGAAAAAAATCTTTAAACCGGAAAATAAGATTATTTAATATTTTTCACTCATAACTTTGTCTAAAATGTCTGTTTTCAGCATTTTATAATTGAATGAGTTATAATATGTCCAATCCACACATAAAAAAGCAAAAATAGAAAAAGAAGAAGTTTTAATCATAAATTAAGATTATTTTATATTTTCTGCACATAACTACGTCAGAAATGTCTGTTTTCAGCATTTTATGACTAAATAAGTTAAAATATGTCTAATCTACACATAAAAGGGCAGAAATTGAACAAAACTTTAATCCGGAAAATAAGATTATTTAATATTTTTTTCTCATAACTTCGTCTAAAATGTCGTTTTTCAGCATTTTATGACCAAATAATGTATAATATGTCCAATCCACATATAAAAGTGCAGAAATTAAAAAAAAATTTAAACCTGAAAATAAGATTATTTAATATTTTTACTCATAACCTCGTTTGAAATGTCTGTTTTCAGCATTTTATGACTAAATGAGGTGTAATATGTCCAATCAACACTTAAAAAAGCAAAAATTGAAAAAAAAAACTTTAAAATGGAAAATAAGATTATTTAATATTTTTTACTCATAACTTCGTCTAAAATGTCGCTTTTCAGCATTTTATGACCAAATATGGTATAATATGTCCAATCCACACATAAAAGTGCAGAAATTTAACAAAAACATTAAATCAGAAAATAAGATTATTTAATAATTTTTCACTCATATCTCGTCTAGAATGTCTCTTTTCAGCATTTTATGAATAAATAAAGTATAATATGTCCAATCCTCACATAAAAGTGCAGAAATTGATAAAGAAAACCTTTAAATTAGAAAATAGGATCACTTAATATTTTTTTCCTCATAACTTCGTCTAAAATGTATCTTTTCTGTATTTTATGAGAAAATAACGAATAATATAATAATAGGAGAATAACATTATTTAATATTATTTACTCATTACTTCGTCTACAATGTCTCCTTTCAGTATTTTATAAGTAAATAATTTATAATATGTCCAATCCTCACATAAAAAAGCAGAAATTGAAAAAAATCTTTAAACCGGAAAATAAGATTATTTAATATTTTTCACTCATAACTTTGTCTAAAATGTCTGTTTTCAGCATTTTATAATTGAATGAGTTATAATATGTCCAATCCACACATAAAAAAGCAAAAATAGAAAAAGAAGAAGTTTTAATCATAAATTAAGATTATTTTATATTTTCTGCACATAACTACGTCAGAAATGTCTGTTTTCAGCATTTTATGACTAAATAAGTTAAAATATGTCTAATCTACACATAAAAGGGCAGAAATTGAACAAAACTTTAATCCGGAAAATAAGATTATTTAATATTTTTTTCTCATAACTTCGTCTAAAATGTCGTTTTTCAGTATTTTATGACCAAATAATGTATAATATGTCCAATCCACATATAAAAGTGCAGAAATTAAAAAAAAAATTTAAACCTGAAAATAAGATTATTTAATATTTTTACTCATAACCTCGTTTGAAATGTCTGTTTTCAGCATTTTATGACTAAATAAGGTGTAATATGTCCAATCAACACTTAAAAAAGCAAAAATTGAAAAAAAAACTTTAAAATGGAAAATAAGATTATTTAATATTTTTTACTCATAACTTCGTCTAAAATGTCGCTTTTCAGCATTTTATGACCAAATAGGTATAATATGTCCAATCCACACATAAAAGTGCAGAAATTGAAAAACAACTCTAAACCTGAAAATAAGATTAATTTAATATTTTCTGCACATAACTCCGTCTTAAATGTCTGTTTTCAGTATTTTATGACTAAATAAGGTATAATATGTCCAATCTACACATAAAAGGGCAGAAATTGAACAAAAACTTTAAAGCGGAAAATAAGATTAATTAATATTTTTTTCACATAACTTCGTCCAAAATGTCGCTTCTCAGCATTTTATTACCAAATAAGGTATAATATGTCTAATCAACACATAAAAGGGCAGAAATTGAACAAAAACTTCAAATCGTAAAATAAGACTATTCAATATTTTTCACTCAGAACTTCGTCTAAAATATATCCCTTCAGCATTTTATGACTGAATAAGGTGAAATATGTCCAATCCACACATAAAAGTGCAGGGATTGAACAAAAACTTTAAATCGGAATAAAAGATTATTTAATATTTTTTACTCATAATTACGTCTAAAATGTCGCTTTTCAGCATTTTATGACAAAATAAGGTATAATATGTCCTATGCACACATAAAAGTGCAGAAATTGAACAAAAACTTTAAATCGAAAAATAAGATTATTTGATACTTTTTTACTCATAACTTCGTCTAAAATGTCTCTTTCCAGTATTTTATGACTAAATAAGGTATAATATGTCAAATCCACAAAAAAAAACAGGAATGGAACAGAACTTTAAATCGGAAAATAAAATTATTTTACATTCTTTAATCATAACTTCGTCTAAAATGTCTGTTTTAAGCATTTTATGACTAAATAAGGTATAGTATGTCCAATCCACACATAAAAGTGCAGAAATTCAACAAAAGCATTAAATCGGAAAATAACATTATTTGATAATTTTTTACTCATAACTTCATCGAAAATGTCACTTTTCAGCATTTTATTACTAGAAAAGTTCTAATATGTCCAATCCACACATAAAAGTGCAAAAATTTAAAAAAATCCTTAAACCGGAAAATAAGATTAGTAGATATACTAAGAGAGTTCTGGAACGGCTTGAAAGTTGACAGATGACAGCCATGATGGCGGCTTGAAAGTTGACAGATGACAGCTGACATGTGACTTCAAATGTTAGATTCCTACTTTTCATGAGCGCCATCTAGCGGAGAGGGGATAAGTTACTGCATTTAGATTCCTACATTTCATGAGCGCCATCTAGCGGAGAGGGGGTAAGTTACTGCATTTAGATTCCTACATTTCATGAGCGCCATCGAGCGGAGAGGGGATAAGTTACTGCATTTAGATTCCTAATTTTCATGACCGCCATTTAGCGGAGAGGGATTATTTAATTATTTTATTGGTGAGGAAAAAAAGTTCAAAATTGCGCGGGATCGAACCCACAACCACACACACCAACACGTTAACAGCCTAAGCGTTTTCCAAGCCTGCCATCTCGGTTACCCATGTGAATGCGAGAAAGCAATGTATATATTTTGGACGACGGCGCGTGCGCACTTACATCAGATAAGCCGCGAGCTCATAAATTGAAATGTTGTCGATGTGTTAACATCGATGTCGGCACCGCTTCGACCTAAGAAAGGACGATAAACCGTTTGGGTCTGTGCGCTCGGACAACCCACATCGTTTCAAGCAAACGACTCCCAAAATCGTCTTTTGCCGAAAATTTGATGGCGATTCAGTTTTTGATTCGTTTAAATCGGCCAAGATTTGATTTTCGTATAGAGTATACGAGTTAAATTGCAAATTATGCTTATTCGATACAATGTCAACAGCATCATCACAACAAGATTCCTCAGAAGAAGAACAATATTGTTGCATTAAGAAATGTTTTCAAATACCAGAAAGCCAAGTTGACGGTCGAGCATGTAAACGATGTAAATCTTTCGGATACTGAATGTGTGATTGCCAATCGAGAGATAAATATAAGATGATGCGATGTCTAATGGCTTTCATTTTATGTCTACGTATTAGAGAAGAAACACAGTAGAAGATGGCTAAATTGAAGGCATCGTTTGTACTTTTATACAATATAATTGGAAACATGTTGTACGTAGATATACCACCAAATGCAATCGAAGCAGGCATTTGTTTCAACGATCAACAATGTATAGCAATGAGAAAAATAACCGTGAACGATGGACAGATGCATGTATTCTCTACCGAAATTCCAGAGCGAGAAAACAAGTTTAAAATTCGACTCGTGTTCTACCCAAATAGAACATGGGGAGATACTGGAATATTTCATCTACCATCAGAAGAAACCACCAAAAGAAATATGTCCTACGACGATGGTGACGAAGAGGAATCCTCAACTTCGCTTGAGAGCAGCAGGAGCGAAGAGAATTCCGAAAAATCGCCAAAATTAGATACCAATTCATCTATGATATCATATATAAATTTTTCCATATTTTTAATGATGCTTATTATGTATATATTTTAAATCGAAAATAAAAATGAATTGATATGGATTTGTTTAGTTTTCCCAAACCGCAAAAAACCGTTGTATGATAAGTCTAATTAAAATTATCGCTATCAGAAAAAACAAGTTGGTTTTCAGTGGAAGTGAGATTAATCAACAGGAAACAATATCCGCTTGAAATGAGGTTTGTTGCAACAAAAGAATGCATGTGCAGCTCCATGCTATCATTTTCCTATGGATTCGTAGGCGAAAGAAAAATATAAATAGCAAAGATAACCTTTAGGAGCTCATTGCTCATTCTAGTGCCACAACAGCAGAAGCAGCAGCCTTCATAAGTTAACTTGTACTTTCTCTTCCCTCAACCAACCTGCAATAGTAAGTATTACAAACATATACTTTTTTTTTCTCTATCTCTCTACATATACTTTTCCTCTTTACATATCAAAAAATGATGCTTTTATTTATATTGTTACAGATGGCATTTTTACAAGCTCTCAATAAAGCTACCATCATCGAACAAAAACCTTGTACCAAAATCAGCGATCTCCAAATTGAAACGAAGTATCGAATCATAGGTGCAAAGGCAGTCGGCAGCAAGTTTGGCGAAACTATCTTGCTAGAGCTGGAGGAAACTGTAGTGTTCCTTCCAAAGCGGGTGGTTGAAACCTATCTACCACACCTAGACGAAATCGGGAGTGGAAAATACTCCCTAGTTTTCCTGGGACAGGTGCCGACTGGGAAGGCGAACCTTGCAGCATCATTCGAAATATTGGAATATTAAGTAAGTCTTTTTGAATATTTTTATGATGGAGAGAATTAGCGTTATTAAAAAATCTGATAATTTAGTTGTAGCTATAAGAAAATTACGAAAAATTTTATTTGATAAATTCACTAGTGTAGACGAAAGAGTTTGGTTGAACAGGTTAAAACGATATATAGGAATGTGTAATAGGGAAATGAAAAATACAGACTTACCCATCGGAATTAGGAGAAAACTACAGACAAACATTGGACATTTCAAACATTTTCAAAATTTAATTAAGAACCGTAAAGAATATAGAGGTGGTAGCATCATCGGACTTAAACGTAAACAAAGGGTTCAGTGGAGGGAAATAACATCGAGTTTTGTGAGTCGAATTCAGACGGGAATTATATTTAATCATGCACATATTGACTTGGAACAATTCTTGACAGATTGTTTCAATATTTTGAAGCTAAAACTTGCTAAAATCCTTAAAAAACATGTAATTATTAAAGTCAACACAACTTTCTGCGGTGAATTCATAAAGATTTCGAAACATGATGATGGCGAAGTTTTAGATTTAAAATACTTTAATACAAAAAATTCAATTGTGGATGGTTCGACGGACGTGCAACGCTGGTTCATTGATAATGTTTATAGCAAAATTCAAAATGAAATGAGTGAATTTCAAGAACGTGATAGCGGTTGGGCATTGAAGAAAATAATTTCATTAGAAGTTAATATTAACAAAGTTGAAATCGGGAATGGTTCATCTTTCATCAGACTACCACAACAAATCACCAGTAAGAATGCATGTTTGAATATTCAAAATGACGATACAACCTGTTTTTATTGGTCGGTTGTTGCAGCGTTACATCCTGCAAAAGGAATGGTATCGAGAACCTCATCATACCCTCACTACAAAACAGTTTTGAAAACTCAAAATCTAGATGCACCGATGTCGTTACACCATATTGCAAAATTTGAGAAAGCAAACGATATTTCTGTAAATGTTTACGCGTTAGAGTTGAATGTAGTTAAAGAAAAATCATTTTATAATGTAGTGCCAGCTAGATTAACATCCAATAAATTAGATAAACATGTAAATTTACTTTTGATTCAAAATAAATATTTTCCAAAATTGAATGATTATGATGCTCCTCCCATTGATGATGAGAATGAGACTGTAGATATTTAATTTCATTATTGCCTTATTAAAGATTTATCACGATTAATATCACATCAGATTAATAGACATAATGGGAAAAAATTCATTTGCGATCGATGCCTCAATTATTTCCTACGTAAAGAAAAATTAGAGGAACATCAAACGCTTTGCTCTCAATTGAATCATTTAAAAATTTCATTTCCAAAATTTACTCATGTAGAATTTAAAAATTTCGCTTACAAACAAACAACTCCTTTCGTTATTTATGCAGATTTTGAGTGCCAATTAGAGAATGTAAATGATTCTGTCTCTTCTAAAACAGCTAAATATCAAAGACATACACCATACAGCGCTGGTTATTATGTCAAATGCTCATATGATGATTCTTTATCATTTTTCAATAGCTATCGAGGTTCAGATTGCATGGACTGGTTTGCAAATGAAATATCCAACATTGCGGAGATTGTTCAATCAAAAATTAAAACAATCACTCTGATGACTGAAAATCCTAGCAAGTGTAATGCAATAACATGTCATATTTGCGAGAAAAAATTCATGAAAAAAGACATCATTGTACGTGATCATGATCATTTTACTGGAAAGTTCAGAGGATTTGCACACCAATCCTGCAATCTCAATTTTCGAAAATTGTTTGTGGTACCCATCATTTTTCACAATTTGTCCGGCTACGATAGTCATTTTATGATTAAACAATTGAGTAGAAAGGGATGCATGAGCATACTGCCAATTAATATGGAAAAATATATTTCATTCACTCTTTCTGATGATAAAACAAACATAAAATTCAGATTTATAGACTCTTTTCGCTTTCTCGGTACATCATTAGACAAATTAGCTTCAATAATGGATCGACAAGATTTGAAAATTATGAAACGCGAGTTCAATGAATTGAACGAAGAGGCGTTCACTTTTCTCACCAAAAAAGGAGTATTGCCCTATGATTATGTTAATTGTTTGGAAAAACTTGAGGAAACTGAATTACCTGCGAAAGAACATTTTTACAATAAACTCAACGACGAAGATATATCTGATGGGCAGTATGCTCATGCTCAAAGCGTATGGGAAGTTTTCAAAATTTCTAATTTGGGGGTATACTCAGATCTCTATTTAAAGACAGACGTATTGTTGTTGGCTGATGTGTTTGAGAATTTTCGAAAAAAATGTTTAGCAACCTACGAGTTAGATCCAGCTTGGTACTATACCATGCCTGGATACACTTGGGACGCGATGTTAAAGTTCACTCAATGTAAACTGGAATTACTGAATGATGTAGATCAAATCATGTTTATAGAAAAGGCGATTCGTGGCGGTATTTCGGTTTGCAGCGGTAGATATTCGGAAGCCAACAACAAATACATGCCGGAATATGATTTCACAAAACCATCGAATTATATAATGTATTTAGATGTTAATAATTTATATGGGTGGGCAATGTCGGAATTTCTTCCTTACGGCGGGTTTTCGTGGCTGGAAGATGTGGAAAATTTTGATGTAACAGCTATCCCAGACGATGCACCTGAGGGATATATGCTACAAGTGGAACTGGAATATCCTCACAACTTACACCGTCTGCATCAAGATTTTCCATTCGCTGCCGAACACCGCATACCACCCGGTTCAAAGTTGCCAAAATTAATGACAACTCTTTATAATAAAAATGAGTATGTTATACACTATAGAAATTTGAAGCAATGTTTGGCAAATGGTTTGAAAGTCACGAAAATACATAAAATTTTGAAATTTAAGCAGTCAGCTTGGCTGCGATCTTACATTGAGCTAAACACTACTTTGAGGACCGCAGCCAAGAACGAATTTGAGAAGAACTTATTCAAACTTATGAACAATGCGGTGTTTGGCAAAACGATGGAAAATATCCGTAAGCATAGGGTTGTTAAGCTAGTAAGATCCTGGGAGGGAAGATACGGAGCGAAAAATTTAATTGCAAGTCCACAATTCCGGAACCGAACAATTTTCGATGAAAACTTGGTAGCTATCGAATTACAGAAAACCGAAGTTTTATTCAACAAACCCCTGTATGTTGGAATGGCTATTTTGGATCTATCAAAATTGTGCATGTATGATTTTCATTATGATTTTATGCTACCCAAATTAGGTATTGAAAAATGTAAACTTTTATACATGGACACCGATAGTTTCATTTATGAACTGTTGTGTAGTGATGCATATGAAGAAGTTATAAAGGCTAATATCTCTAAATTTGATACATCAGATTATAATGTTGAAAACATCTATAAAATACCTTTGGTCAATAAGAAAAAGTTGGGTTTAATGAAGGATGAAGCAAATGGTAAAATAATCACTCATTTTATTGGTTTGCGTTCTAAAATGTATACATTTAAAGTTCAGGGAGGTAAAGTAGTCAAAAAATCAAAGGGAGTGAAATATAATGTTGTAAAAAATAAGATTACTTTTGATGATTATTTCAATTGCTTGAAGGAATTTAATCAAAAATCGACGAGTCAGCGTTGCATCCGTTCATATGCACACAATGTTTTTAGTATAGAACAGTCAAAAATTGCTCTAAGTCCGTACGACGATAAACGATTTTTAATTCCAAAGTCTTTCGATACATTACCGTGGGGTCATCATGATGTTCAATAAATTTTTCTGTTTTAGGTGAATGACATCACCAGCGCAACTGAAGGCTTTATGTATAGCATTTGCGAAAATGTTACTAGTATTTTAGGTTATGTGTACAGGTACTCCATCATAGAATATTCAAAAAGATTTTTTAGCTTTAAGTATTCTTCTTGATTTCAAAATTTATATTAAAATGTTTCAGATTTTCTTATATTTACCTTATTTTTTATATTAATAAAAACATATATAGACATAATGTGTTTTATTTATCACAATATTTTTTTCGAATTTCAACGAAATTGTCCTAGCAGTCTTGCAATAATTGAAAACTTTGCTTTCCAATGTGACTTGTTTTTTTATGAATGAGATTGTTTTTTTTCTATGTATTTAATAAAAACACAATTTTACTATGTTATTTTATTTTCTATGTAAAAATTCTGTACAATATCTGCACTATAATAAAAGAGATATTCCCTTAAAGCATTAGTATATAGACAATCGATTGAGGATGCTTCACAAAAACCATAAAGTAGGTCTAAAACACTCATATTACCATTACATAACCAATTTCTAACAATATCAAATAAATTTCGATAAAATTCATTGAAATTGATGGATTCCAACATGGCAAGTCGATCCGAAATCACATGCTGTACATCTAAAATGAGAGCAATGTCTTCTTCGTACA
This sequence comes from Crioceris asparagi, assembly GCA_958507055.1. NCBI lineage: Eukaryota > Metazoa > Arthropoda > Insecta > Coleoptera > Chrysomelidae > Crioceris > Crioceris asparagi. The sequence goes on along the minus strand of OY293831.1, from coordinate 19,002,189 downwards.
GGTTCATGTTGACATTGAACTTGGAAACAGACACGATGTTCATGTAGCTGCCATACTGATATTGAACCATTTTCACAAAGTCTCCACATTTTGTCACTAGAGGGTCCATAGCAGCACGATCTTCGGCATTTTGATGTATTTCTTGTAAGAAGTTGATGATTGAAGCCCACTCGTAGGTTGTGAATGAAATTTTTCAAGGCGTAAACATTCGCTTCAGAATAACGCATGCACCAAAGTCTCTTGTAGGACTCAGACCACATCGCACCTCGTAGTTACTTGGTTGCGGTAGAGGAAAAGTCATCAAAAGTAATGGTTTTTCGGTTTGAGCTCTAGTTTCGAACATGGTTAAAGTATCGACCCCATCGTCATACTCTCGTTGGGCAGCATCTTCGTATTGATCTAGAATTCGATTGACGGCTTGGAGAGTTTCTTCATCATTTCCTCGCATACTGGCGTCAGACTTTCACATCAACTAACAAACATTTTCCAAATCACACGTTATTTATATCGGAAAATCACGTGACATCATTTTCGCTTGTTTCTAGTTTTACATGTATTTAAATGGGAAAACGGGTCACATTTGCAGAAAGTGGTAAAAATGCATTGTTTCTTATGTAAAACACGCACAAATCGTTGAGTTTGGGGGGCCTTTTACGAATCAAACAATTGCGTCTTTTCCTATCCAGCTGTTGTGTTTCTTATCTAACCCAAGCCATTTCACATACAATTTATTTCCTTTCTTCCTGAGTACCTTTTCCACGAGATAGATGTTGGGGTTTGAGGTTTTTTGTAATTCTTCTTCGTAGAAAGCCCCACTGACTTTTACTCCATGCATATCTTCCAACAAATATGTAACGGGGTTGGTTATCTTGACAGTGACAATTTTAAATAGTTCTGTCGTCCAATTGGGAGTGTATCCTTTTTCGAAAAGATGTTTAGTCTTACTCAAGCGAACAATGTCGCCGACTTTTAATTTTCGCGGACCAATAATCTTCAAGTGCGCGTACGCTTTATCGAGAATGAGCTTTTCGTTGGATTTATTAACTTGCGATGGTTTGTAGCCAGTCTTGCTGTGATGTGTATCATTGTAGGCTTTTGTAATGCTAGGTAATATGTCCATCCATTTGTAGGTCCCATTCAAACTAAAGTATTTGAAAAGTTTTTCTTTCAACGTTCTGATTACACGTTCTGCTATTGCAGCTTTCTTGACGCTGTACGTATTATAGTGGTTGATGTTATGTTGTTTCATAAGTTCTTGGAATTTACTATTAAAAAATTCCTTACCCTGGTCCGTCTGTAAATTTTTTGGGCAATGTTTCGTGTGCATCAAAATGTCTGTAAATACCTTAGTTATTTCCTCACCGGTTTTCGTTTTCAATGGATGAGTCCATACGTACTTGGAGAAACAATCAATTATGATCATAATCAATTTAAAATTTCGATTTTGTCCAGCATACTGGCGCATCTCTGCCAGATCCATTTGGCATAAATCATCCAAACCTTTGATGATTGTACGTCGTCGGGGGTATGTTTCACGGGCAGGTTTATGCAACTCGTTGACAATTTGAACCTTTTCTTTCGAAGTCATTACTGCGAATGATTGTGCTTACTTTTTCTTGATGTGTTGCTCAAAATTTGGATGCTTGGTTTTTATGCTTATATTCAAATTAAATCACATGCCATCATTTTAACTTATTTTTTCTTTTGATGATTTGCTCTAAATTTGTTATGGATGCTTGGATTTTTTTTATGCTTATATTCAAATTTGTATTATCCAGTCCTAATTCAGATATTTGGTAAACGAAATTCGTTCGAAACTGATTCAACTCTCTTTCCACATTTTTGGTTAAGGTGTGTGCTTCAGTCGCATTTTCAAATTTTTTGTTGATAGCATGAGTGAGTTGTTTCAAATTGTTTGTGTAAGCACGCTCCACATCTGATATAACCAAGTTCACTTTAAAGAATTGTGTTTCAACATCTTTCTGCAAGTGATTAAGCTTTTTAGCGAGAATATCGTCTGTCTGTTTGTATTCAACGTCTTTTGCAGACAGCTCGCTAATTCGATTACGAAAGTCACCGAATGTTTCGGTAACAATTTCAATTTTTTTTTCGAATTGTTTCACAATCTCGGTGAGGTCCTCAATAGTTTTCGTAAACACGTTAGCCCAATGTTTCATCTGATTGTCTACGTACTGCTTGTTGGTACCATCCATAGGATTAGTTGGCATTTTTACGTTACACAGCTTCAATTTTTTAAAATCAATATTACCGTCAGGAGTATGTGCTAAACCATCACCAAGTTCAATCATCGGACGCAATCGTTTTCTTGAAGAACTATGTCCGAACTTATCGATGGTCATCTTGGAAATGATGTCTATTGAATGATGTTGGCCTCTTTCAATTCTTCTATTATGGATATAATTTCATTGTCAAGTGAAGTGTTTCCAGCATTTTTGGACGCCAACAACAATCGTAAACGCTCACACAATTCGTTCGGATCATCCCAATAAATGTATTCCATAGGTTTAGAATTGTAAGACATTAAGCCCCGTCCCTCCGCCATTCGCGACGACTTTCGAATAAACATTGGTTTGATGATTTCCATATATTTGCGTCTATTAGTTCCTTTCAATGCACTATTTGCTTTTTTATGTACATTCGACAGTTCTAAAATGTGTTTGTACGCAACGAGATCGTCCTTGTTGAAATTTTCTGGATCATCGTAGAATATCAGTTCATATAGCCCAGGTGTTCCTATCACTTGCTGCCCACCAACTTTGATGTGCTGCTTATCAAAATCGATTTCTTTTGAACGAAGCCGCCATTTTGAAGTTGTAAAATCATAAATGGGTCCGTATACTTTGTCTATCTTCTCATCATTGCTCCAATATTGTGTTAAGAATTTATGACTCATTGGTGGATACTGATCGATATATGCTTGAATGACTTGAGGAGCAATTGTACCTTCGTCAAATGTTCCTTCTTCATCATCGAACACTTCATCATCATCTCCATCAGTACTGGCAATAGGTTCAAGTTTCTGGAATGGTGGTAGAATTTCAGCATTGCCGACCGATGCATCCTCTGTCTTCACTTCTTTTTTTGGTACGGTATGTTCATTCCTAAGCTTTTCAGCTACTGCCAGCTGCTTTTTCAGTGGAACCGATATGGGTTTGAAAAATTTTTGTAATGCCTCATCCTCTTCTGATTTACCCAATTTCAATGATAAGTATTTCTTTTTTATGATCCTAGCGATTTCATTGATTTTCGTTTTGCGAACTATGTCAACCTCTTTGCTGGGTGGTTTCATGTTGACGAATATACTTTATCATGATAAGTTCATGGTTTTATAAACTTATCGAAGCCATATCGATAGCGACCTGCATTCAGATCACACTCCTTTACGATCACCATTGCACCGAATTTTTCATTCCAACAATCAGCACACATTCGCTTGAAATCGTTGAATGAGACATCAGGTGAAACGTGATCATCATACACATGCTTTAAATTTATTTCATCTTGCTTGAACAACACAATTAGATTGCAATTGTCTCGCAACATTTGCTTTGGAGCCTTACTATACGTTTGCCCAATGTACAACATCTATACCTCGATGTCGACACATGGAATAATATTCTTGGATTTTCTGCTGTTTATCACAAGATATATCATCAAAAATGAATATGGAATTTGGTTTAGCCTCGTTGGGACTTATAATTTCCTCGTTCTCTTTGAATTGAAAATATTCGATTCCTTTGACTTTTTTCAACACCTCTTCGAGTAACTGATACTTTGGTTGATACAATGACTTTGAATACACGTAAACGTTTTCAAATTTAGCACCATTCGGGTGGAAGAGCAGTGAAAGTGCTGCATTTGTTTTCCCACATCCACTCGGTCCACATATGATTGCACGAAATGAATGTGGTAGCAATGTACCATGCTTACTGCTGGTAGATTGACTTTCATTTAGGTAATCCAAATTTTCGATCGGTAAGGTACGCTTCTGTTGAACGACCCTCATGTTGTGCACGATACCATGAAATGTTTAGGATTTTGTATAAATGTTCATGTCTTTCAATATTGACATCATTTTCAATGTTGATTCATCACGGTAAGGGTGTGGTTAATACGCTTATCAATAACCTACCATTCGAACTATACCTGCCAGGCTATTCATATTGTGGCCCAGGAACTAAATTGAATGAACGTTTAGAACGTGGAGATAGAGGTATAAATCCGTTGGACGAAGCTTGCAGGGAACACGACATTACATACTCTCAAAACAAATCATTGGAAGAACGCCATAAAGCCGATCAAGTGTTGGAACATAGAGCTTGGGAACGAGTCAAATCGAAAGACGCAAAATTTGGTGAAAAATCTGCTGCTTGGTTCGTCACCAACGCTATGAAGGCGAAACGTAAACTCGGTATGGGTATGAAGAACCGACGACAGCATGGATTCTCCCAAATTGCAAAGAAGATTCATCAAGCTATGGAAAAGTCTCCTCACGAAGGTGGCAGTTTGAAAAAGTCATCTGCTGCTGCTTTGAAAGCAGCTCGATTAGCCGTCAAAAAATGTGGAGGTCGAAAACGTATTCGAGTACCTAGAATTATACCATTGCCAAAAAGTGGCGGTTTTCTACCGCTAATTCCATTGTTTGCCGGTCTCTCGGCTCTAGGGTCGCTGGCTGGAGGAGCGAGCGCCATCGCAAAGACCATCATCGACACGAAAAATGCAAAGAAAAAGATGGAAGAAGACGCACGACATAATAAAGCTATGGAACACTTGGGATCCGGCTTGTATCTACGAAAAACGCGTAACGGATTCGGTCTGTTCTTGAAGAAACAGCATAAAGGAGGAGAAGGATTGTACTTGAAGAAACAAAAAAACTACTAGCTCAGCTACCCAACAGAGCTCTGTACGATGGGGAGATTATGGAATGTGCGAAAAAGATGAAAATTCCACATTTTCGTGGTGTTTTTATGCGAGATACTCTTCCTGACCATACAAGACGTCGCGAATGTGCCGTAGTGAATTTAGATTCCTCCATCAATCCAGGTACACATTGGGTAGCTTACAAAAAGGATGATAACGCTGTACAATATTTCGATAGTTTTGGAAATTTGAAGCCGCCAAAGGAATTGGTCGATTATTTTGGAAAGCAGCGTGTTAAGATATTTTATAATTACGATGTATATCAAACATATGATCAGAACAATTGTGGACACTTGTGTTTAGCATTTCTATGTCAATAAAAGATACTGTCACAACTACTTGTGTATCAGTCATGTCGAAGAAACGAAGTGATACAACACTGACTTTGAAGAGTCATTCTTCAATTCTCTCAATTGATCTATCACCGCCGCTTCACTTGCAGCGTGACAGTGAATATGGTTTGGCTCTTCTTAGTTTTCATTCGTACAACAGTATACCCAACATCGATGAAGGTACAAAGTTCCACTATGTAGATGGAAAGGGTAAGAAAAGCATTGACATTCCAACGGGAGCATACGAAATTGAATATATTGAAAAGTTTATTCAGAAAGCAATCGTACCAAAGACGACGAAGGTAAAGCCTGAAGATTACTTCTACCTCAAACCGAATAATAATACATTGAAATGTGAAATTTTTTGTAAAGATTTTGATATTGATTTCATTCCGAACGATAGTTTGACACACATTTTGGGATTCTCTCCTAAGATTCTACCAAAAAATGTTACTCACATGTCCGATCAGCCTGTCAACATTATAAAAGTACGAACCATACACATCGATTCCAACATTACTTCGGGAGCCTTCTACAACGATAGACCTTCGCACACAATCTACGAATTTGCTATCAGAGAAGATCCTGGTTACGCTATCGACGAAAGTCCAAATCCTCTCATTTATCTACCCATCACTACAGACGAGATTCATAATATAACACTTAAAATTTTGGACCAAAACTTTCAGCTGGTGAATTTCCAAGGTAAAGAAATCATAATTCGATTACATCTCAAAGAATTATGGTACTAGGTATTTATAAAATACATCTACCTACGAATAGACCGTCAGTCTTCTTCGAGACAAAGAACATCCAACACCACCGTGAACTCAGTGTGAAAAATATCCGATTTCTCAAATCCTTAGGCTACAATGTTATATCCGCAAGTGTTCAACATTTTCCAAAAACCTCAAATCGACACATCAATTCAAAAAGATGAATGGCGTACCTACTATCCATACGTTAAATCTTTCCGCAACAATGATGTCATAGAAATTAGCATTAATCAATCGGATGCTTTCGATGCTCTTTACGCAAGCCTGTTACATATCAGTGGAAAAATTAAGCGCACCAAGGGTACTGGAGAAGTATCTTTTGTCAATAATGCTGAGGAGTACCGTTCGAGGGTTTTTATGCTATAGCGAAGAAGAGTCTAAGCCCTTGAGTATAGCGACTTGGAGTCCAGATAAAGATGTTGGTGTCATCAAGGCAGATGCGGATACTTTGTCATTTAGTATGCTCATTCCGTTGAAACATTTGTTGAATATTTTCAATGACTACGAATATGTCGTATATGGAAAACATACCATTCGATTGGTGCGTGCTCAAAATGACAATCAATGCTTTACCATCGCCAATCCTACAACAACTGAAGTACAATTGGAAATTGAAAATATCGAGCTCAAAGTGCAAAGATTGCATCCAAACGATCAAATTAAATTGCAACTTTTAAAAGCAATCAAAGCTGACACTCCCATCTTGATACCGTTTAGAAAATGAGAAATTCACATGTTGCCTGCTCTCACTACAGGAGCCACCAACGAAATTTGGTCGGTGAAAACATCATCATTTTTAGAAAGTCCTCGCTATGTCATCGTTTGTTTCCAGAGCAACCACAAAAAGAACCAAGTGAATAACGATCCTACGAAATTTAATTATGCAAACATTATGAATATCACCTTGACGCTGAACGGAGACAGCTATCCAAAGGAGAAGATGCATTTGGACTTTGAAAAGGGGGATTTTACCGAAGCTTACTTCAACTACACTTAATTTGGAAAAAGCTACAAACACTCCTATCTACATACGCCGCTCCTAAGTTACTCTGAATTTGCAAATAAACCTCTATTTGTCATCGATTGTTCTCACCGAGATGAAAGCGTGAAAAGTTCAAGTGTTGATGTCAAGCTTGAAATAGAATCGTCTAAAGGTTTTCCAGCAAATACCTGTGTCTATTGCATCATCATTCACGATAACATAATTGAACAACATCCTCTCAGTGAAATTATAAAGAGATGGAAATAGGATGACAAGACCTCTGTCCTCAGTTTAAGTTCAACCATCGTCGAGGAGAGATGAGAATAGCGTTCGTAGACATTCAAGGCTTCAATGTGGAGTGCCAATTCCACCCCAAAGAAATTGCCTTAAGGATTGGACGTCGATGTAGTAATTATTTGCTATCACCTCCAATACCGTTCTCATCGCTAAGCAAAGCAGATCGATGTGGCGTTTGTTATTTGGAGAAGAATGTACATAACCTCAAATATTCTTCCGGCTTTATACCATACGAAGCGCTAGATGATATTCTAAAGGAAAATCTCAACGAAATTGATATCATCTATGTGCGAGGACATCAGAAGAAGCAATTTTTGGATGATAAACTTCAATCTTTCTACGGAGAGCAAGCTAGTAGAGTCGTGAATTTGGAGGAATTTGATGACTCATGGCACACTGTTCCAGCATTCAAAAATAGTGGATTTACATCATGTATGCACCACACATATAGCAACAGTCAATTCTATTATTGTAGTCTTAGAAATGTTGATGAATTGTATAAATGGTTTTGTAATACTTTACCTTTATGAGCAATAGAGAGATTTAAAAAAATGTTTTTTATTGGGGGAGAAGGGAGGGAGACAAGAAACAAGTTTTTTTTTGTCTGACAGCAGTTTCAGTCTGAGAGTCATAGAGTTACGATGATGTTGAAAGAAAGGTTGGAGCAACACATTCGACGTTTGGAAGAATTAAAAAATATTCTAAACTTTTTTGAGGAAAAACAAAAGGTGTTTACATTGTTCAATGATATGACTATCAATCCTACCACCCAATTCAGTGAAAACGATTGGCATGAGAAGGTTTTCAAAAATCCTACACGTTTTCGTCAACGCAATGAGATGCCATCAAGAAGAATCACTCCGTACTCTATTTAAAAATTTTGTTTGATAAAATCATTTATTAAATAAAGCAAATTTTAAGTATAATGTTGTTTTTTTCAGAAAATCATTTTTGATAAATACAATAACACATTTTCTTTCACTCCTGATTTCTTATTTAAGCACTTTTAATGATGCTGTTGTGTCGAATAAGCATAATTTGCAATTCAACTCGTATATTCTTTACGAAACTCAAATCTTGGCCGATTTAAACGAATCAAAAACTGAATCGCCATCAAATTTTCGGCAAAAGACGATTTTGGGAGTCGTTTGCTTGAAACGATGAGGGTTGTCCGAGCGCACACACCCAAACGGCTTATCGCCCATGCTTACGTCGAAGCGGTGTCGACATCGATGTTAACACATCGACAACATTTCAATATATGAGCTGGCGTCTTATCTGATGTAAGTGCGCACGCGCCGCCATCCAACATACATTCTTTGATTTCTCACATTCACACAGGGATAAAGCAAATTATAAGTATAATATTTTATTCAGAAAATCTTTTTTGATACAATATTAAACATAACACATTCTCTTTCAATCCAGATTTCTTTTTTAAGCACTTTTAATGATGCTGTTGTGTCGAATAAGCATAATTTGCAATTTAACTCGTATACTCTATACGAAAATCAAATCTTGGCCGATTTAAACGAATCAAAAACTGAAGCGCCATCAAATTTTCGGCAAAAGACGATTTTGGGAGTCGTTTGCTTGAAACGATGTGGGTTGTGCGAGCGCACAGACCCAAACGGCTTATCGTCCTTTCTTAGGTCGAAGCGGTGCCGACATCGATGTTAACACATCGACAACATTTCAATTTATGAGCCCGCGGCTTATCTGATGTAAGTGCGCACGCGCCGTCGTCCAAAATATATACATTGCTTTCTCGCATTCACATGGGTAACCGAGATGGCAGGCTTGGAAAACGCTTAGGCTGTTAACGTGTTGGTGTGTGTGGTTGTGGGTTCGATCCCGCGCAATTGTGAACTTTTTTTCCTCAACAATAAAATAATTAAATAATCCCTCTCCGCTAAATGGCGGTCATGAAAATTAGGAATCTAAATGCAGTAACTTATCCCCTCTCCGCTAGATGGCGCTCATGAAATGTAGGAATCTAAATGCAGTAACTTACCCCCTCTCCGCTAGATGGCGCTCATGAAATGTAGGAATCTAAATGCAGTAACTTATCCCCTCTTCGCTAGATGGCGCTCATGAAAAGTAGGAATCTAACATTTGAAGTCACATGTCAGCTGTCATCTGTCAACTTTCAAGCCGCCATCTTGGCTGTCATCTGTCAACTTTCAAGCCGCCATCTTGACAGTTCACTTCCGTTCCAGAACTCTCTTAGTATATCTACTAAGATTATTTAATATTTTTTGCACATAACCTCGTCTGAAATGTCTGTTTTCAGCATTTTATGACTATATTAGGTATAATATATAAGGTATAGTAAGTCCAGTGCACTCATCAAAGTGCAGAAATTGGAAAAGAAAACCTTTTATAATTGAATGAGTTATAATATGTCCAATCCACACATAAAAAAGCAAAATTAGAAAAAGAAGAATTTTTAATCATAAATTAAGCTTATTTAATATTTTCTGCACATAACTTCGTCTGAAATGTTTTGAGCAATTTATGACTAAATAAGGTATAATATGTCTAATCTACACATAAAAGGTCAGAAATTGAACAAAAACTTTAATCCGGAAAATAAGATTATTTAATATTTTATACTCATAACTTCGTCTAAAATGTCGCTTTTCAGCATTTTATGACCAAATAAGGTATAATATGTCCAATCCACACATAAAAGTGCAGAAATTGAAAAAAACTTTAAACCTGAAAATAAGATTAATTTAATATTTTCTGCACATAACTTCCTCTGAAATGTCTGTTTTCAGCATTTTATGACTAAATAATTTATAATATGTCTAATCTACACATAAAAGGACAGAAATTAAACAAAAACTTTAAACCGGAAAATGAGATTATTTAATATTTTGTACTCATAACTTCGTCTAAAATGTCGCTTTTCAGCATTTTATGACAAAATAAGGTATAATATTTCCAATCCACACATAAAAGTGCAGAAATTGAACAAAAACTTTAAGTCGAAAAATAAGATTATTTGATACTTTATTACTCATAACTTCGTCTAAAGTGTTTCTTTCCAGTATTTTATGACTAAATATGGTATAATATGTCAAATCCACACATAAAAAACAGGAATGGAACAGAACTTTAAATCGGAAAATAAAATTATTTAACATTCTTTAATCATAACTTCGTCTAAAATCTCCCTTTTCAGCATTTTATTACCAGGAAAGTTATAATATGTCCAATCCACCCATAAAAGTGCAGAAATTGATAAAGAAAAACTTTAAATTAGAAAATAGGATTTCTTAATATTTTTTTCCTCATAACTTTGTCTAAAATGTATCTTTTCTGTATTTTATGACAAAATAACGCATAATATAATAATAGGAGAATAACATTATTTAATATTATTTACTCATTACTTCGTCTACAATGTCTCCTTTCAGCATTTTATAAGTAAATAAGGTATAATATGTCCAATCCTTACATAAAAAAGCAGAAATTGAAAAAAATCTTTAAACCGGAAAATAAGATTATTTAATATTTTTTACTCATAACTTTGTCTAAAATGACTGTTTTCAGCATTTTATAATTGAATGAGTTATAATACGTCCAATCCACACATAAAAAAGCAAAAATAGAAAAAGAAGAATTTTTAATCATAAATTAAGATTATTTAATATTTTCTGCACATAACTTCGTCTGAAATGTCTGTTTTCAGCATTTTATGACTAAATAAGGTATAATATGTCTAATCTACACAATAAAGGGCAGAAATTGAACAAAAACTTTAATCCGGAAAATAAGATTATTTAATATTTTTTTCTCATAACTTCGTCTAAAATGTCGTTTTTCAGCATTATATGACTAAATAAGGTATTATATGTCCAATCCACACATGAAAAACAGACATTGAAAAAAGAACTTTGAATCGGAAAATAAGATTATTAATATTTTTTGCACATAACTTCGTCCGAAATGTCAATTTGCAGCATTTTATGACTTAATAAGATATAATATGTCGAATCCACCTGTAAAAGTGCAGAAATTTAACAAAAACTTTAAATCGGAAAATAAGATTATTTTTAATACTTTTTACTCATATCTTCGTCTACAATGTCTCCCTTCAGTAATGTATGACTAAATAAGGTATAATATGTCCAATCCACTCATAAAAGTGCAGAAATTGAACAAAGATTTAAATCGGAAAATAAGATTATTTTTAATATTATTACTCATAACATCGTCTAAAATGTCTCTTTTCAGCATTTTATGACTAAATAAGGTATAATATAATATAATACATAAAAGTACAGAAATTGAACAAAAACTTTAAATCGGAAAACAAGATTATTCAATATTTTTTTAATCATAACTTCGTCTAAAATGTATCTTTTCAACATTTTATGACTACATAAGGTATAATATGTCGAATCCACACATAAAAGTGCAGAAAAAGTAAAAAAAAACTTTAATCGGAAAATAAGATTATTTAATATTTTTTACTCATACGTTCATCTAAAATGTCTCTTTTCAGCATTTTATGACAAAATATGGTATAATATGTCCAATCCACACATAAAAGTGCAGAAACTGAACAAAAACATTAAATCAGAAAATAAGATTATTTAATAATTTTTCACTCATAACTCGTCTAGAATATCTCTTTTCAGCATTTTATGAATAAATACGGTATAATATGTCCAATCCACACATAAAAGTGCAGGAATTGAACAAAAACTTTAAATCGGAAAATAAGATTATTTAATGTTTTTTAATGATAACTTCGTCTAAAATGTCGCTTTTCAGCATTTTATGACTAAATAAGGTATAATATGTCCAATCCACATATAAGCGTGCAGAAATTGAACAAAAACTTTAAATCGGAAAATAAGATTATTTAATATCTTTTACACATACCTTCATCTGAAATATCTCTTTTCAGCATTTTATAACAGAATAAGGTTTAATGTGTCCAATCCACACATAAAAGTGCAGAAATTGAACAAAAATTTTATATCGGAAAATAAGATTATTAAATATTTTTTACTCATGAATTCGTCCAAAATGTCTATTTTCAGCATTGTATGACTACATAATGTATAGTATGCCCAACCCGCACATAAAAGTGCAGAAATTGTACAAAAACTTTAAATCGGAAAATAAGATTATTTAATGTTTTTTAATGATAGCTTCGTCTAAAATGTCGCTTTTCAGTATTATTTTACTAAATAAATTATAATATGTCCAATCTACACATAAAAAAGCCGAAATGGAAAAAAAACCTTAAATCGGAAAATAAGATTATTTCATATTTTGTACTCCTAACTTTGTCTAAAATGTCGCCTTTCAACATTTTGTGACTAAATAAGGTATAATATGTCCAATCCACACATGAAAAAGCAGACATTGAAAAAAAACTTTGAATCGGAAAATAGGATTATTTAATATTTTTTGCACATAACTTCGTCCGAAATGTCTGTTTTCAGCATTTTATGACTAAATAAGGTATAATATGTCCAATCCACACATAAAAGTGTAGGAATTGAACAAAAACTTTAAATCGGAAAATAAGATTATTTAATGTTTTATAATGATAACTTCGTCAAAAATGTCGCTTTTCAGCATTTTTTTACTAAATAAGTTATATGTTCAATCTGTACATAAAAAAGCCGAAATTGAAAAAAAAACTTAAATCGGAAATAAGATTATTTCTTACTTTTTACACATAACCGTCTAAAATGTCATTTTTCAGCATTTTGTTACTAAATAATGGCCAATCTACAAATAAAAAATTAGAAATTAAAAAAAACTTTAGATCGGAAAATAAGATTATTTAATATTTTTCACTCATAACTTTGTCTAAAATGTCTGTTTTCAGCAGATTGGACATAATAAACCTTATTTAGTCATAAAATGCTGAAAACAGACTCTTATTTTCCGGTTAAAAGTTTTTCTATTCAATTTCAGCTTTTTGGTGTGCGGATTGGACATATTATACCTTATTTAGTCATAAAATGCTGAAAAGAGACATTCTAGACGAGTTATGAGTGAAAAATTAATAAATAATCTTATTTTCTGATTTAATGTTTTAGTTCAATTTCTGCACTTTTATGTGTGGATTGGACATATTATACCATATTTTGTCATAAAATGCTGAAAAGAGACATTTTAGATGAACGTATGAGTAAAAAATATTAAATAATCTTATTTTCCATTTTAAAGTTTTTTTTTCAATTTTTGCTTTTTTAAATGTGGATTGGACATATTACACCTTATTTAGTCATAAAATGCTGAAATCAGACATTTCAGACGAAGTAATGTGCAAAAATATTAAATAATCTTATTTTCCGAATTAAAGTTTTTGTTCAATTTCTGCACTTTTTTGTGTGGATTGGACATTGTATACCTTATTTGGTCATAATATGCTGAAAGAGAGATTTTGGACGAGTTTATGAGAAAAAATATTAAATAATCTTATTTTCCTAATTAAAGTTTTTGTTCAATTTCTGCACTTTTATGTGTGGATTGGTCATATTATAACTTATTTAGTCATAAAATGCTGAAAACAGACAATTCAGACTAAGTTATGTGCAAAAAATATCAAATAATCTTATTTTCCGATATAGAGTTTTTGTTCAATTTCTGCACTTTTTTGTGTGGATTGGACATATTATAACTTATTTAGTCATAAAATGCTGAAAACAGACATTTCAGACGAAGTTATGTGCAAAAAATATTGAATCATCTTATTTTCCGATTTAAAGTTTTTGTTAAATTTCTGCACTTTTACAGGTGGATTCGACATATTATATCTTATTAAGTCATAAAATGCTGCAAATTGACATTTCGGACGAAGTTATGTGCAAAAAATATTAATAATCTTATTTTCCGATTCAAAGTTCTTTTTTCAATGTCTGTTTTTCATGTGTGGATTGGACATATAATACCTTATTTAGTCATAAAATGCTGAAAGGCGACATTTTAGACATAGTTAGGAGTAAAAAATATTAAATAATCTTATTTTCCGATTTAAAGCTTTTGTTCTATTTCTGCATTTTTATGTGTGGATTGGTCATATTATACCTTATTTAGTCATAAAATGCTCAAAACAGACATTTCAGACGAAGTTATGTGCAAAAAGTATTAAATAATCTGATTTTCCGATTTAAAGTTTTTTTTTCAATTTCTGCTTTTTCATGTATGGATTGGACATATTATACATTATTTAGTCATAAAATGCTGAAAGGCGACATTTTAGACGAAGTTATGAGTAAGAAATATTAAATAATCTTATTTTCCGATTTAAAGTTTTTGTTCAATTTCTGCACTTTTATGTGTGGATTGGATATATTATAACTTATTTAGTCATAAAATGCTGAAAAGTGACATTTTAGACGAAGTTATGGGTAAAAAATATTAAATAATCTTATTTTCCGATCTAACGTTTTTTTTAATTTCTAATTTTTTATTTGTAGATTGGACATACTATGCCTTATTTAGTAACAAAATGCTGAAAAATGACATTTTAGACGGTTATGTGTAAAAAATATGAAATGATCTTATTTCCGATTTGTTTTTTTTTTCTCAATTTCGGCTTTTTTATGTGTAGATTGGACATATTATAACTTATTTAGTAAAAAAATGCTGAAAAGCGACATTTTTGACGAAGTTATCATTAAAAAACTTTAAATAATCTTATTTTCCGATTTAAAGTTTTTGTACAATTTCTGCACTTTTATGTGCGGATTGGACATACTATACCTTATGTAGTCATACAATGCTGAAAATAGACATTTTGGACGAATTCATGAGTAAAAAATATTTAATAATCTTATTTTCCGATATAAAATTTTTGTTCAATTGCTGCACTTTTATGTGTGGATTGGACACATTAAACCTTATTCTGTTATAAAATGCTGAAAAGAGACATTTTAGATGAAGGTATGTGTGAAAGATATTAAATAATCTTATTTTCCGTTTTAAAGTTTTTGTTCAATTTCTGCACGCTTATATGTGGATTGGACATATTATACATTATTTATTCATAAAATGCTGAAAAGCGACATTTTAGACGAAGTTATCATTAAAGAACATTAAATAATCTTATTTTCCGATATAAAGTTTTTGTTCAATTCCTGCACTTTTATGTGTGGATTGGACATATTATACCTTATTTAGTCATAAAATGCTGAAAGGCGACATTTTAGACAAAGTTAGGAGTAAAAAATATTAAATAATCTTATTTTCCGATTTAGAGCCTTTGTTCTAATTCTGCATTTTTTGTGTGGATTGGACATATTAAACCTTATTTAGTCATAAAATGCTGATAAGCGACATTTTAGACGAAGTTATCATTAGAAAACATTAAATAATCTTATTTTCCAATTTAAAGTTTTTGTTCAATTCCTGCACTTTTATGTGTGGATTGGACATATTATACCTTATTTAGTCATAAAATGTTGAAAAGCGACATTTTAGACGAAGTTATCATTAAAAAACATTAAATAATCTTATTTTCCGATTTAAAGTTTTTGTTCAATTCCTGCACTTTTATCTGTGGATTGGTCATATTATAACTTATTTAGTCATAAAATGCTGAAAACAGACAATTCAGACGAAATTATGTGCTAAAAATATCAAATAATCTTATTTTCCGATTTAGAGTATTTGTTCAATTTCTGCACTTTTTTGTGTGGATTGGACATATTATAACTTATTTAGTCATTAAATGCTGAAAACAAACTCTTATTTTCCGGTTAAAATTTTTTTCTTCAATTTCTGATCTTTTATGCGCGGGTTCGACATATTATACCTTATTTAGTCATAAAATGCTGAAAAGCGACATTTTAGACGAAGTTATCATTAAAAAACATTAAATAATCTTATTTTCCGATATAAAGTTTTTGATCAATTCCTGCACTTTTATGTGTGGATTGGACATATTATACCTTATTTAGTCATAAAATGCTGAAAGGCGACATTTTAGACAAAGTTAGGAGTAAAAAATATTAAATAATCTTATTTTAAGATTTAGAGCCTTTGTTCAATTTTAGCACTTTTATGTGTGGATCGGACATTCTATACCTTATTTAGTCATACAATGCTGAAAGAGAGATTTTGGACGAGTTTATGAGAAAGAATATTAAATAATCTTATTTTCCATTTTAAAGTTTTTATTAAATTTCTGCACTTTTATATGTGGATTGGACATATTATAACTTATTCAGTCATAAAATGCTAAAAAGTGACATATTAGATCAAGTTATGTGTAAAAAATATTAATTAATCATATTTTCCTAATTAAAGTTTTTGTTCAATTTCAGCACTTTTATGTGTGGGTTGGGCATATTATAGTTTATTTAGTCATAAAAGGCTTAAAACAGTCTCTTATTTTCCGGTTAAAAGTTTCTCTCTTCAATGTCTGCTTTTTTATGCGAGTATTGTACATATTATACCCTATTTGGTCATAAAATGCTGAAAAGCGACATCTTAGACGAAGTTATGATCAAAAAACAATAAATAATCTTATCTTCCGATTTAAAGTTTCTGTTCCATTTCTGCACTTTTATGTGTGGATTGGACATATTATACCTTATTTAGTCATAAAATGCTGAAAAGAGACATTTTAGACGAAGTTATGAGTAAAAAAGTATTAAATAAACTTATTTTTCTATTTAAAGTTTTTGTTCAATTTTTGCACTTTTATGTGTGGATTGGACATATTTATACCTTATTTAGTCATAAAATGCGGAAAAGCGACATTTTAGACGAAGTTATGTGAAAAAAATATTAAATAATCTTATTTTCCGATTTAAAGTTTTTGTTAATGTTCTGCACTTTCATGTGTGGATTGGACATATTAAATCTTATTTAGACATAAAATGCTGAAAACAGACTCTTATTTTCCGGTTAAAAGTTTTTCTATTCAATCTCAGCTTTTTGGTGCGCGGATTGGACATATTATACCTTATTTAGTCATAAAATGCTGAAAAGCGACATCTTAGACGAAGTTATGATTAAAAAATATTAAATAATCTTATTTTCCTATTTAAAGTTTTTATTCAATTTCTGCACATTTATATGTGGATTGGACATATTATACCTTATTAAGTCATAAAATGCTGAAAGAGAGATTTTGGACGAGTCTATGAGAAAAAATATTAATTATTCATATTTTCCTAATTAAAGTTTTTGTTCAATATCTGCACTTTTATGTGTGGATTGGACATATTATAGCTTATTTAGTCATAAAATGCTGAAAACAGACTCTTATTTTCCGGTTAAGAGTTTCTCACTTCAATTTCTGCTTTTTTATGCGAGTATTGGACATACTATACCCTATTTGGTCATAAAATGCTGAAAAGCGACAGCTTATACGAAGCTATGATTAAAAAACTATAAATAATCTTATTTTCCGATTTAAAGTTTTTTTTCAATTTCTGCACTTTTATCTGTGGATTGGTCATATTATAACTTATTTAGTCATAAAATGCTGAAAACAGACAATTCAGACGAAATTATGTGCTAAAAATTTCAAATAATCTTATTTTCCGATTTAGAGTATTTGTTCAATTTCTGCACTTTTTTGTGTGGATTCGACATATTATAACTTATTTAGTCATTAAATGCTGAAAACAAACTCTTATTTTCCGGTTAAATTTTTTTTCTTCAATTTCTGATCTTTTATGCGCGGGTTCGACATATTATACCTTATTTAGTCATAAAATGCTGAAAAGCGACATTTTAGACGAAGTTATCATTAAAAAACATTAAATAATCTTATTTTCCGATATAAAGTTTTTGATCAATTCCTGCACTTTTATGTGTGGATTGGACATATTATACCTTATTTAGTCATAAAATGCTGAAAGGCGACATTTTAGACAAAGTTAGGAGTAAAAAATATTAAATAATCTTATTTTCCGATTTAGAGCCTTTGTTCTAATTCTGCATTTTTTGTGTGGATTGGACATATTAAACCTTATTTAGTCATAAAATGCTGAGAAGCGACATTTTAGACGAAGTTATCATTAGAAAACATTAAATAATCTTATTTTCCAATTTAAAGTTTTTGTTCAATTCCTGCACTTTTATGTGTGGATTGGACATATTATAACTGATTTAGTCATTAAATGCTGAAAACAAACTCTTATTTTCCGGTTAAAATTTTTCTCTTCAATTTCTGATCTTTTATGCGCGGGTTGGACATATTATACCTTATTTAGTCATAAAATGCTGAAAAGCGACATTTTAGACGAAGTAATCATTAAAAAACATTAAATAATCTTATTTTCCGATTTAAAGTTTTTGTTCAATTCCTGCACTTTTATGTGTGGATTGGACATATTATACCTTATTTAGTCATAAAATGCTGAAAAGCGACATTTTAGACGAAGTTATCATTAAAAAACATTAAATAATCTTATTTTCCGATATAAAGTTTTAAATAATCTTATTTACCGATTTCAATTTTTTGTTCAATTTCTGCTCTTTTATGTATGTGTGGATGGGACATATTATAACTTATTCAGTCATAAAATGCTGAGAACATACATTTTAGACGAAGTTATGAGTAAAAAATACTAAATAATCCTATTTCCCGGTTTAATATTTTTTTTCAATCTCTGCTTTTTTGTGTGGATTGGAAAAACTATACCTTATTTCGTCATCAAATGCTGTAAAGCCACATTTAAGACATAGTTATTATTGAAAAAAAAATAATAAATAATCTTATTTTCCGATTTAAAGTTTTTGTTCAATTTCTGCAATTTTATGTGTGGATTGGACATACTATACCTTATTAAGTCATAGAATGCTGAAAAGTGACATTTTAGACGAAGTTTTGAGTAATATATATTAAATAATCTTATTTTCCGATTTAAAGTTTTTCTTTTTCAATTTCTGCACTTTTATATGTGGATTGGACATATTATAACTTATCCAGGCATAAAATGCTGAAAACAGACATTTTAGACGAAGTTATGATTAAAAAATATGAAATAATCTTATTTTCCTTTTTAAAGTTTTTGTTCAATTTCTGCACTTTTATGAGTGGATTAGACATATTATAAATTATACAGTGATAAAAGGCTGAAAACAGACATTTTAGACGAAGTTATGAGCAAAAAATATTAAATAATCTTATTTTCCGATTTAAAGTTTTTCTTTTTCAATTTAGGCACTTTTATATGTGGATTGGACATATTATACCTTATTTAGTCATAAAATGCTGAAAAGCGACATTTTAGACGAAGTTATGAGCAAAAATTATTAAATAATCTTATTTTTAGATTATAAGTTCTTATTTTTCAATTTCTGCACTTTTATGTGTGGATTGGAGATATTATAACTTATTTAGTTACAAAATGTTTAAAACAGTCATTTAAAAGGAAGTTATGAACAATAAATATTAAATAATCTTATTTTCCGATTTAAAGTTTTTCTTTTTCAATTTCTGCACTTTTATATGTGGATTGGACATATTATACCTTATTTAGTCATAAAATGCTGAAAAGCGACACTGTAGACAAATTTATGAAAAAATTATTAAATATTATTATCTTCCGATTTAAGGATTTTGTTCAATTTCTGCACTTTTCTGTGTGGATTGGACATATTATATCTTATTTAGTAATAAAATGCTGAAAAGCGACATTTTAGACGAAGTGAGAAGTAAATAATTTTAAATAATCTTATTTACCGATTTCAATTTTTTGTTCAATTTCTGCTCTTTTATGTATGTGTGGATGGGACATATTATAGCTTATTCAGTCATAAAATGCTGAGAACATACATTTTAGACGAAGTTATGAGTAAAAAATACTAAATAATCTTATTTCCCGGTTTAATAATTTTTTTCAATCTCTGCTTTTTTATGTGTGGATTGGAAAAATTATACCTTATTTCGTCATCAAATGCTGTAAAGCCACATTTAAGACATCAATGCAAACTGTAGTTTGCAGAGGTGATAGCGGTATCTCCCACTTCTGGCTACAGATGCATTATTTACAGAAAAATGTTGGATTCTCAAGGTCACGTAATGGTTTTTCCCGATTAATTTAAAAATATGGCTTGAAATTGATGAGATATTGTATATAATACAATCTAAGGATGATAAGTAATCATTTGAGACCGTTTTCAACTCGTAAAAGGCTGTAATATTTATATTATCAATATCTGTAAAACCAAATAGACGGATTTCACAATTTATTATTTTCAAGACTCTACGGTGTTGCCGGTGCTAAGATTTTACCTGCTTATGAATATTTATAAACAATCTAAGTGATATAAATGTCGGATAAATACCGAAGTGAATTATGAACATAATTGTAAAATCATTTATTATTTAAAAAACAAGCTAACAACTTCGTTTTTATTAGAAAACAGTACATTTTTAAAGCATTATTAATAATATTCGTCAAACGTATACTCTAACTAAATGGCAACAATATGGTGGAGGTGACTGGTTCTCTCCCAACTGACAAATGTCATATAAGTCATAATACAACTGACGTAAATCTTAGTTTTGGGTTATGGTTATGTTAATTAATATTAATTCAAATTTAGTGATTTTAATTAGATTTGAGAATTGGTCCGAATAGACCAGGAACCATTAAACTTAAAGAGAGAGATATGACAGAAACAACTAGTATGAGTTAGTTGATAAAACAGCCGAACGTGGTAAGAATATTTTGTCGTATTTATATTTATTATAGGTACAATACCTACCTACTTATTTTATGATATATTTTATGGAATGGGGTAAGCTAAGGATGACATACATGCTTTCGTATCGGGATGTGTTGCAAGGCAAATGCAAATTTGTATAACATAATGGCAAGCAGACGTTGAAGAAATTCTTTACTCTTGGATGGCCGAGAAAGAAAACTTATTTAGATGGTGCAAGGATCTCATATACAATTTACTGAATATCCTAGCTTTTTATATTTAGTTGTTAGTAAAACTAAGTGGGTATTAGAAATATTTATTGAAAAAAATAAATATTTATTATAGGTACAATACCTACTTATTTTATGATATGTTTTATGGAATGGGGTAAGCTAAAGATGACATACATGCTTTCGTGTCGTTGGATGGCCGAAAAACAAAACTTATTTAGATGGTGCATGGATCTAATATATATCTATCAATTCACAGAAGATCCTAGCTTTTTATATTTAGTGGTAAGAAAGGTAAGGACATATACCTTATTTAGTCATAAAATGCTGAAAAGCGACATTTTAGACGAAGTTATGAGTGCAAAATATTAAATAATAATATTTTTCGGTTTAATGTTTTTTTCCCAATTTCTGCTTTTTTATGTGTGGATTGATGATATTATACTTTATTTAGTCATAAAATGCTGAAAAGCGACATTTTAGACGAAATTATGAGTAAAAAATACTGAATAATCTTATTATCTGATTTAAAGTTTTTGTTCAATTTCTGAACTTTTATGTGTGGGTTTGACATATTATAACTTATTCAGACATAAAATGCTGAAGGGATACAGTTTAGACAAAGGTATCAGTGAAAAACATTAAATAGTCTTTTTTTCTGATTTAAAGTTTTTGTTCAATTTCTGCTCTTTTATGTGTGGATTGGACATATTATAACTTATTCAGTCATAAAATGCTGAAAACAGACACTTTAGACGAAGTTATGAGTAAAAAGTATTAAATAAACTTATTTTCCGGTTTAAAGTTTGTTTTTCAATTTCTGCATTTTGATATGTGGATTGGACATATACCTTATTTAGTCATAAAATGCTGAAACGCGATATTTTAGACGAATTTATGAGTGAAAAATAATAAATAATCTTATTTTCTAGTTTAAATTTTTTTTTTAATTTTTGCTCTTTTATGTGTGGAATGGCCATATTATACCTTATTTAGACATAAAATTCTGTAAGGCGACATTTAAGACGAAGTTATGAGTAAGAAAAATTAAATTATCTTATTTTCCGATATGAATTTTCTTTTTATTTCTGCTATTTTATATGTGGATTGGACATATTATAACTTATCTAGTCATAAAATGCTGAAAAGCGACAATTTAGACGAAGTTATGAGTAAAAAATGTTAAATAATCCTATTTTCCAGTTTAAAGTTCTCTTTTCTCAATTACTGCTTTTTTATTTGTTGATTGGACATATTATACCTTATTTAGTCAAAAATGCTGAAAAGCGACATTTTAGACGAAGTTATGAATAAAAAATAATAGATAATCTTATTTTCCGATTTAAAGTTTTTGTTCAATTTCTGCAATTTTATGTGTGGATTGAACATATTATAACTTATTCAGTCATAATATGCTCAAGGATACATTTAAGACAAAGTTATGAGTGAAAAACATTAAATAGTCTTATTTTCCGATATAAAGTTTTTGTTCAATCTCTGCTATTTAATGTGTGGATTGGACATACTATACCTTATTAAGTCATAGAATGCTGAAAAGTGACATTTTAGACGAAGTTATGAGTAATATATATTAAATAATCTTATTTTCCGATTTAAAGTTTTTCTTTTTCAATTTCTGCACTTTTATATGTGGATTGGACATATTATAACTTATCCAGGCATAAAATGCTGAAAACAGACATTTTAGACGAAGTTATGATCAAAAAATATGAAATAATCTTATTTTACTTTTTAAAGTTTTTGTTCAATTTCTGCACTTTTATGTGTGGATTAGACATATTATAAATTATACAGTGATAAAAGGCTGAAAACAGACATTTTAGACGAAGTTATGAGCAAAAAATATTAAATAATCTTATTTTCCGATTTAAAGTTTTTCTTTTTCAATTTAGGCACTTTTATATGTGGATTGGACATATTATACCTTATTTAGTCATAAAATGCTGAAAAGCGACATTTTAGACGAAGTTATGAGCAAAAATTATTAAATAATCTTATTTTTAGATTATAAGTTCTTATTTTTCAATTTCTGCACTTTTATGTGTGGATTGGAGATATTATAACTTATTTAGTTACAAAATGTTTAAAACAGTCATTTAAAAGGAAGTTATGAACAATAAATATTAAATAATCTTATTTTCCGATTTAAAGTTTTTCTTTTTCAATTTCTGCACTTTTATATGTGGATTGGACATATTATACCTTATTTAGTCATAAAATGCTGAAAAGCACACTGTAGACAAAGTTATGAAAAAATTATTAAATATTATTATCTTCCGATTTAAGGATTTTGTTCAATTTCTGCACTTTTCTGTGTGGATTGGACATATTATATCTTATTTAGTAATAAAATGCTGAAAAGCGACATTGTAGACGAAGTGAGAAGTAAATAATTTTAAATAATCTTATTTACCGATTTCAATTTTTTGTTCAATTTCTGCTCTTTTATGTATGTGTGGATGGGACATATTATAACTTATTCAGTCATAAAATGCTGAGAACATACATTTTAGACGAAGTTATGAGTAAAAAATACTAAATAATCTTATTTCCCGGTTTAATAATTTTTTTCAATCTCTGCTTTTTTATGTGTGGATTGGAAAAATTATACCTTATTTCGTCATCAAATGCTGTAAAGCCACATTTAAGACATCAATGCAAACTGTAGTTTGCAGAGGTGAGATCTCTCACTTCTGGCTACAGATGCATTATTTACAGAAAAATGTTGGATTCTCAAGGTCACGTAATGGTTTTTCCCGATTAATTTAAAAATATGGCTTGAAATTGATGAGATATTGTATATAATACAATCTAAGGATGATAAGTAATCATTTGAGACCGTTTTCAACTCGTAAAAGGCTGTAATATTTATATTATCAATATATGTAAAACCAAATAGACGGATTTCACAATTTATTATTTTCAAGACTCTACGGTGTTGCCGGTGCTAAGATTTTACCTGCTTATGAATATTTATAAACAACCTAAGTGATATAAATGTCGGATAAATACCGAAGTGAATTATGAACATAATTGTAAAATCATTTATTATTTAAAAAACAAGCTAACAACTTCGTTTTTATTAGAAAACAGTACATTTTTAAAGCATTATTAATAATATTCGTCAAACGTATACTCTAACTAAATGCCAACAATATGGTGGAGGTGACTGGTTCTCTCCCAACTGACAAATGTCATATAAGTCATAATACAACTGACGTAAATCTTAGTTTTGGGTTATGGTTATGTTAATTAATATTAATTCAAATTTAGTGATTTTAATTCGATTTGAGAATTGGTCCGAATAGACCAGGAACCATTAAACTTAAAGAGAGAGATATGACAGAAACAACTAGTATGAGTTAGTTGATAAAACAGCCGAACGTGGAAAGAATATTTTGTCGTATTTATATTTATTATAGGTACAATACCTACCTACTTATTTTATGATATATTTTATGGAATGGGGTAAGCTAAGGATGACATACATGCTTTCGTATCGGGATGTGTTGCAAGGCAAATGCAAATTTGTATAACATAATGGCAAGCAGACGTTGAAGAAATTCTTTACTCTTGGATGGCCGAGAAAGAAAACTTATTTAGATGGTGCAAGGATCTCATATACAATTTACTGAATATCCTAGCTTCTTATATTTAGTGGTAAGTAAAACTAAGTGGGTATTAGAAATATTTATTGAAAAAAATAAATATTTATTATAGGTACAATACCTACTTATTTTATGATATGTTTTATGGAATGGGGTAAGCTAAAGATGACATACATGCTTTCGTGTCGTTGGATGGCCGAAAAACAAAACTTATTTAGATGGTGCATGGATCTAATATATATCTATCAATTCACAGAAGATCCTAGCTTTTTATATTTAGTGGTAAGTAAAACTAAGTCACCAATATTCTATTGAAACATATAAAGAAGGTAGAAAAGTTATGTAAAATTGTGATCATTAATCTTCCAATAATTCTAAACGTGTGAAATGAATTTCATATAAATAACATACATTTGGCATTTGAAATATCATGATAGGTATAACAATGTAATCAACACTTATGTTATCTAAGTTTTAAGTTATTTTTTATCACTTTTCACCAGTTCTACCTTTGTAAGTTTTACAATACTGTTTGTGATCATTTATCTTCTAATAATTTTAAACGTGTGAAATGAATTTCATTTAAATAAGATACATTTGGCATTTGAAATATCACGATAGGTATAACAATGTAATCAACACAATACTGTAAAATATCTGATAATTAATAAATAAATTCAACATTCTTCATTCAACAATTCTTTACTTATTGGATTACTTATTATTAGAATACAAGTACAACAAATGCCCAAAATAAAAGTATAATTCTTAAAATAATTCAAAATAAAACATATTCTTCGTCATTCTCCAGTTCACCACCAACCATAGGTGTATACCTGAAACACTAAGGGAAATTTTAAATAAAAAATGTAACATTAACACCGTAATATCTGTTCTTAATGCTTAATAGGTATTTGTTATCATATTTAATATTGTATTTTACTATTGTAATTAGTATCCATGCATATAAATAAGATTTAACATTGTCTCTTTGCTAGTAGGTAGTTATAAAATCACCTTAATATTAAAAAATAGCATAGTTAAGTACAAGAGTTTCAAATCTATATTGTGAACTATTTCTAAATTATATGTATACTGTTTTTATGAACAATAAATATATATACTTATATAAAAATAAAAATGTTTTCTTTGTTGATAATATGACATTATCTTAATATTATTATCCAGGCAATACCTTACTTAAAAGTACAACAGTGATAACAGTTGTTTAGCTCAAGAGTGTTTTCGTTGTCTTTAACTGACTTCGCCAGAGGAAGGAGGCATTTAATTCGGTTGCGTTTGTTTTTTAGCATTAAGGGATTTGTATAATACATTGCCGTATACCTAAAGTAAACTTTGCTAATACGAAAACTTTAGAGATTAAATGTCACTAAAATTTTACAATAGATTTTAAGATTTAAAAATAGTATAGTAAATTAGGAGTACTTTTGACCGGCTTGCTACACCGATGAAGTATACAATTTGATTTTGATTTTTATTTAAATATCTGTTAGCGCTTTTTGCATAGTAAACGTGTTTGAGTAAAACGGCAGAATTGACGTCCTAATCTGTGGTTCCCCCAGCCACAGATAAAATATCCCATTATGTCCAAACGCGGTTGCCAAGTAAACTGATTTAATAAATACATTTGGTAGATCTAGAACATCTTGTTTAACAGAAGTGACTAGAGGCGAAATTGACAGATAAAGAGCCTCTTACACAGTAGATTTTTAGTTTTTTCTATATCTACATTAGAATCTCACTTCGACTGGCAAACGGTTATAAATCTTGTCCTTGTTATAAATAAATGAATCTTTGATTAGAGGGGATGATGGCGTGGATAATGTGTTATTACTTAGCTGCAATTTTCACATTTCCTGGTTCTACATACGTACGTGTATTCTTTTTTCGAAATTATTGCAATCTATCAAATGTTTTGTCTTAAATGAAAAACATTATGGGAAAAATATTTACAAATTGCTACATAAATGAAATCTTGTATTAAACTTGAATATTTTTTGTTCGATTTTCTACATAAACAAAAATAAATAAAAACAGTTATAGATATACGATTTGAAGTAGAGGTAGAAGCGGTAGAATACGAACATTTTCATAATAATATAAAAATATTCGGCAACGCTGTGGCAAAAGTAGGTCATTTGAGCCATATTCGAGCAAGAGCGTCAAATTAGTGCGTCAATTCTGCCGTTTTAACGAGACGGTGAATTGTTCACAATTTAAAAATTCATAGTTTCTTAAGTTTATTTCACAATGTAGTAGTTTTTCATTAAACTCTAATTGAAGGTTATGGCTATAGATTCGCTGTACCCCAATGTAATGTAAAATTGAAAACTTAATGAGTTATTTCTGCACGATGAATCTTGGTGAAATTTGGTTATCGAAAAGAGGGCTGTTCAAATTGTATCATTCTGAAGTTTAAGAAAAATCTACCGCGATCGAATTCGCGCAATACCTACCTTGAATTAGAAATTGTTTCATTAAAAAGAACAAGAGTTAAAGCAATAGTAATGTGAAAATGTGTTGCCGCTATATTTTGAAATTTCTGAATATCAGTGAACGTGAAAGATTTTGATGATTACTGATACATTAAATAATTTTCTATAAAAACCGAACCGAATTTATTAGATGGTGCACAGAAAAATTTAAAATAATATTAATTTGAATGGTAATGGTACTTTTGAAGTTGGTGCCGAAAGTTTTTTATTAAACAAAGTGTAGTTTAGTTTTTTTCGGGTTTAATATCATGACCGTATACCTAATCTTGTTTTTCTTTTGCCTCTTGGCCACCTTGATTGCCTCTTCCCCCACGGCCTCCCCGATTGCCTTTTCCCCCATGACCACTCCAATTCCATCTTCCTCCACTCCCCCTATTCCAGCCTCTGGACCTCCTCGCCCCATTCTCAGCCCATTCCATAATGCTCACCAAAGCATTCAGCCGTTTCTCCTTTGCTTTTTGTACATAGTTACCAGCTCTCCTGGTTCTAACATCTGTATTAAAATATTTTTTATTAAATTTACCATAAATTTAATAATCTTAAGACGTCATTTTGTTTAATACTCACTTTTAAAATTTTTGCTTCCTCCTTGCCCATTTTGTTGCTGCAGAGATTCTTCTTTTTTTTAAGTTCTTCTTTTTTTTCTAGCTCCTCCTTCTCTTTATTGAGTAAGTCTTTTATTTGGCTGCTTGAGCTCGAAAAGCTTGCAGCTCTTCCCATTCCCTCTCGAAATTTGTGTTTTCCATACTATCTGCCTATTAGGATAATTATTCGATATATAAATTATAATTTTCGTTGAAAACAAAATATACGCAGTAGGTCGCCTAGGACTACAGTAGTTATTCCCTTTCTGTAACCAGTGACAATCTAACTCTATCTCTAATTCTATTTTTATAATAATTGTAACTTTCAATTAAGAACATATAAATTATAAACGTTCTTGCTTTCAGTTTAGATATTATGTTTATATAGTCTCATCATCATATTTATATGACTTATTTCTATCTATTCATCAAAATGAGCTGTAAATTGTGATTTGTAATCAATTATGCTTAAGCAATGCATCGCAATTCATATAGTTATCTTGCATTCATAGAAAAATTAAGCCCCAAATTTGAAAAAAAGGGAGATAACTGAAATTAAAGTTGCTATTTAATCCCATGTTATTAGGACCGGAAGGTTGGTAATTTGGAAGAAAATGAATTAATACAATATGTTCCACTGAAGATTAATATTCCAAAAACTAATTTTAAGAAACTATATTTTCATTGTTATTTTGAAAGAAAAAAGGGTAATGTCCCGTTGCTCGTTTAAAAGATAGTCAGGTTTTGATTGAGTAAATGTGTAAAATTGTGAAGAAAACTGAATAAACTTTATAGTTTACTTAGTGCAACCGACATCGCTTGAATTTATGATTGTCCTTTTATATGATTTACGAACTTTTATTCATGTTGATATCCATTCTCTCCAAAACCAAACAATGCAATATTTGTTATTGAATATGTTAGCCGAGATCTGTTATAAACAAACACTGTCTGCTATTGGTATATAAATGCAAGCTTTTCATCGGCTGCCGAATACTACATATGTGCCAGTCAAATTATTGTAAACTAGTTATATAATGTGCAGTAAAGTTTATAATGATGAATTATCAAAATAGCAGTAAAAACCGTATCAAAAAATCCGTTTAAAGGCTTAGAAGAAGTAAAGAAATACAAAGGTTGGAAGTAGATATACTAAGAGAGTTCTGGAACGGAAGTCACAGTAAACATGCTATATTTTCCAAAGGGGTCCCGAATAATGGTGTGTGGGCGTGCTGGATATTTTTCCAACGGGGTTTCATTATTTATTAAATGTTAGATTCCTACATTTCATGAGCGCCATCTAGCGGAGAGGGGGTAAGTTACTGCATTTAGATTCCTACTTTTCATGACCGCCATCTAGCGGAGAGGGGATAAGTTACTGCATTTAGATTCCTAATTTTCATGACCGCCATTTAGCGGAGAGGGATTATTTAATTATTTTATTGCTGAGGAAAAAAAGTTCACAATTGCGCGGGATCGAACCCACAACCACACACACCAAGACGTTAACAGCCTAAGCGTATTCCAAGCCTGCCATCTCGGTTACCCATGTGAATGCGAGAAAGCAATGTATATATTTTGGACGACGGCGCGTGCGCACTTACATCAGATATGCCGCGAGCTCATAAATTGAAATGTTGTCGATGTGTTAACATCGATGTCGGCACCGCTTCGACCTAAGAAAGGACGATAAGCCGTTTGGGTCTGCGCGCTCGGACAACCCTCATCGTTTCAAGCAAACAACTCCCAAAATCGTCTTCTGCCGAAAATTTGATGACGATTCAGTTTTTGATTCGTTTAAATCGGCCAAGATTTGATTTTCGTATAGAATATACGAGTTAAATTGCAAATTATGCTTATTCGACACAACAGCATCATTAAAAGTGCTTAAAAAAGAAATCTGGAGTGAAAGAGAATGTGTTATGTTTAATATTGTATTTATTATATATTTATAAAATTTGCTTTATACCTGTGTAAATGTGAGAAATCGAAGAATGTATGTTGGATGGCGGCGCGTGCGCACTTACATCAGATAAGCCGCGAGCTCATAAATTGAAATGTTGTCGATGTGTTAACATCGATGTCGGCACCGCTTCGACGTAAGCAAGGGCGATAAGCCGTTTGGGTGTGTGCGCTCGGACAACCCTCATCGTTTCAAGCAAACGACTCCCAAAATCGTCTTTTGCCGAAAATTTGATGGCGATTCAGTTTTTGATTCGTTTAAATCGCCCAAGATTTGATTTTCGTAAAGAATATACGAGTTGAATTGCAAATTATGCTTATTCGACAGAACAGCATCATTAAACGTGCTTAAACAAGAAATCAGGAGTGAAAGAAAATGTGTTATGTTTAATATTTTATTTATCAAAAGAGATTTTCTGAATAAAACATTATACTTAAAATTTGTTTTATTTAATAAATGATTTTATCAAACAAAATTTTTAAATAGAGTACGGAGTGATTCTTCTTGATGGCATCTCATTGCGTTGGCGAAAACGTGTAGGATTTTTGAAGACCTTCTCATTCCAATCGTTTTCACTGAATTGGGTGGTAGGATTGATAGTCATATCATTGAACAATGTAAACACCTTTTATTTTTCCTCAAAAAAGTTTAGAATATTTTTTATTTCTTCCAAACGTCGAATGTGTTGCTCCAACCTTTCTTTCAACATCATCGTAACTCTATGACTCTCAGACTGAAACTGCTGTCAGACAAAAAAACTTGTTTCTTGTCTCCCTCCCTTCTCCCCCAATAAAAAATATTTTTTTAAATCTCTCTATTGCTCATAAAGGTAAAGTATTACAAAACCATTTATACAATTCATCAACATTTCTAAGACTACAATAATAGAATTGACTGTTGCTATATGTGTGGTGCAAACATGATGTAAATTCGCTGTTGTTGAACGCTGGAACAGTGTGCCATGAGTCATCAAATTCCTCCAAATTCACGACTCTACTAGCTTGCTCGCCGTAGAAAGATTGAAGTTTATCATCCAAAAATTGCTTCTTCTGATGTCCTCGCACATAGATGATATCAATTTCGTTGAGATTTTCCTTTAGAATATCATCTAGCGCTTCGTATGGTATAAAGCCGGAAGAATATTTGAGGTTATGTACATTCTTCTCCAAATAACAAACGCCACATCGATCTGCTTTGCTTAGCGATGAGAAGGGTATTGGTGGTGATAGCAAATAATTACTACTTCGACGTCCAATCCTTAAGGCAAATTCTTTGGGGTGGAATTGGCACTCCACATTGAAGCCTTGAATGTCTACGAAAGCTATTCTCATCTCTCCTCGACGATGGTTGAACTTAAACAGAGGACAGAGGTCTTGTCATCCTAGTTCCACCTCTTTATAATTTCACTGAGAGGATGTTGTTCAATTATGTTATCGTGAATGATGATGCAATAGACACAAGTATTTGCTGGAAAACCTTTCGACGCTTCTATTTCAAGCTTAACATCAACACTTGAACTTTTCACGCTTTCATCTCGGTGAGAACAATCGATGACAAATAGAGGTTTATTTGCAAATTCAGAGTAACTTAGGAGCGGCGTATGTAGATAAGAGTGTTTGTAGCTTTTTCCAAATTGAGTGTAGTTGAAGTAAGCTTCGGTAAAATCCCCCTTTTCAAAGTCCAAATGCATCTTCTCCTTTGGATAGCTGTCTCCGTTCAGCGTCAAGGTGATATTCATAATGTTTGCAAAATTAAATTTCGTAGGATCGTTATTCACTTGGTTCTTTTCGTGGTTGCTCTGGAAACAAACGATGACATAGCGAGGACTTTCTAAAAATGATGAAGTTTTCACCGACCAAATTTCGTTGGTGGCTCCTGTAGTGAGAGCAGGCAACATGTGAATTTCCCATTTTCTAAACGGTATCAAGATGGGAGTGTCAGCTTTGATTGCTTTTAAAAGTTGCAATTTAATTTGATCGTTTGGATGCAATCTTTGCACTTTGAGCTCGATATTTTCAATTTCCAATTGTACTTCAGTTGTTGTAGGATTGGCGATGGTAAAGCATTGATTGTCATTTTGAGCACGCACCAATCGAAAGGTATGTTTTCCATATACGACATATTCGTAGTCATTGAAAATATTCAACAGATGTTTCAACGGAATGAGCATACTAAATGACAAAGTATCCGCATCTGCCTTGATGACACCAACATCTTTATCTGGACTCCAAGTCGCTATACTCAAGGGCTTAGACTCTTCTTCGCTATAGCATAAAAACCCTCGAACGGTACTCACAATTCCAACGTCACGCTCTGATTCCAACTCTTTACCATTTTGTTCGTAGCTAATGGATTGCAACATGAAAGCACCAGCATTATTGACAAAAGATACTTCTCCAGTACCCTTGGTGCGCTTAATTTTTCCACTGATATGTAACAGACTTGCGTAAAGAGCATCGAAAGAATCCGATTGATTAATGCTAATTTCTATGACATCATTGTTGCGGAAAGATTTAACGAATGGATAGTAGGTACGCCATTCATCTTTTTGAATTGATGTGTCCATTTGAGGTTTTTGGAAAATGTTGAACACTTGCGGAGATAACATTGTAGCCTAATGATTTGAGAAATCGGATATTTTTCACACTGAGTTCACGGTGGTGTTGGATGTTCTTTGTCTCGAAGAAGACTGACGGTCTATTCGTAGGTAGATGTATTTTATAAATACCTAGTACCATAATTCTTTGAGATGTAATCGAATTATGATTTCTTCACCTTGGAAATTCACCAGCTGAAAGTTTAAGTCCAAAATTTTAAGTGTTATATTATGAATCTCGTCTGTAGTGATGGGTAGATAAATGAGAGGATTTGGACTTTGGTCGATAGCGTAACCAGGATCTTCTCTGATAGCAAATTCGTAGATTGTGTGCGAAGGTCTATCGTTGTAGAAGGCTCCCGAAGTAATGTTGGAATCGATATGTATGGTTCGTACTTTTATAATGTTGACAGGCCGATCGGACATGTGAGTAACATTTTTTGGTAGAATCTTAGGAGAGTATCCCAAAATGTGTGTCAAACTATCGTTCGGAATGAAATCAATATCAAAATCTTTACAAAAAATTTCACATTTCAATGTATTATTATTCGGTTTGAGGTAGAAGTAATCTTCAGGCTTTACCTTCGTCGTCTTGGGTACGATTGCTTTCTGAATAAACTTTTCAATATCCTCAATTTCGTATGCTCCCGTTGGAATGTCAATGCTTTTCTTACCCTTTCCATCTACATAGTGGAACTTTGTACCTTCATCGATGTTGGGTATACTGTTGTACGAATGAAAACTAAGAAGAGCCAAACCATATTCACTGTCACGCTGCAAGTGAAGCGGCGGTGATAGATCAATTGAGAGAATCGAAGAATGACTCTTCAAAGTCAGTATTGTATCACTTCGTTTCATCGACATGACTGATACACAAGTAGTTGTGACAGTATCTTTTGTTTGTTTTGATCATATGTTTGATATGTATATATCACGATGTATCGTGATTATAAAATATCTTGACCCGCTGCTGCTTTCCAAAATAATCGGCCAATTCCTTTGGTGGCTTCAAATTTCCAAAACTATCGAAATATTGTACAGTGTTATCATCCTTTTTGTAAGCTACCCAATGTGTACCTGGATTGATGGAGGAATCTAAATTCACTACGGCACATTCGCGACGTCTAGTATGGTTAGGAAGAGTGTCGCGCATAGAAACACCGCGAAAATGTGGAATTTTCAGCTTTTTCGCACATTCCATAATCTCCCCCTCGTACAGAGCTCTGTTGGGTAGCTGAGCTAGTAGTTTTTTTGTTTCTTCAAGTACAATCCTTCTCCTCCTTTATGCTGTTTCTTCAAGAACAGACCGAATCCGTTACGCGTTTTTCGTAGATACAAGCCGGATCCCAAGTGTTCCATAGCTTTATTATGTCGTGCATCTTCTTCCATCTTTTTCTTTGCATTTTTCGTGTCGATAATGGTCTTTGCGATGGCGCTCGCTCCTCCAGCCAGCGACCCTAGAGCTGAGAGACCGGCAAACAATGGAATTAGCGGGAGAAAACCGCCACTTTTTGGCAATGGTATAATTCTAGGTACTCGAATACGTTTTCGACCTCCACATTTTTTGACGGCTAATCGAGCTGCTTTCAAAGCAGCAGCAGATGACTTTTTCAAACTGCCACCTTCGTGAGGAGACTTTTCCATAGCTTGATGAATCTTCTTTGCAATTTGGGAGAATCCATGCTGTCGTCGGTTCTTCATACCCATACCGAGTTTACGTTTCGCCTTCATAGCGTTGGTGACGAACCAAGCAGCAGATTTTTCACCAAATTTTGCGTCTTTCGATTTGACTCGTTTCCAAGCTCTATGTTCCAACACTTGATCAGCTTTATGACGTTCTTCCAATGATTTGTTTTGAGAGTATGCAATGTCGTGTTCCCTGCAAGCTTCGTCCAACGGATTTATACCTCTATCTCCAAGTTCTAAGCGTTCTTTCAATTTAGTTCCCGGTCCACAATATGAATAGCCTGGCAGATGTAGTTCGAATGGTAGGTTATTGATGAGCGTATTAACCACACTCTTACCGTGATGAATCAACATTGAAAACGATGTCAATATTGAAAGACATGAACATTTATACAAAATCCTAAACATTTCATGGTATCGTACACAACATGAGGGTCGTTCAACAGAAGCATACCTTACCGATCGAAAATTTGGATTACTTAAATGAAAGTCAATCTACCAGCAGTAAGCATGGTACATTGCTACCACATTCATTTCGTGCAATCATATGTGGACCGAGTGGATGTGGGAAAACAAATGCAGCACTTTCACTGGTCTTCCACCCGAATGGTGCTAAATTTGAAAACGTTTACGTGTATTCATAGTCATTGTATCAACCCAAGTATCAGTTACTCGAAGAGGTGTTGAAAAAAGTCAAAGGAATCGGATATTTTCAATTCAAAGAGAACGAGGAAATTATAAGTCCCAACGAGGCTAAACCAAATTCCATATTCATTCTTGATGACATATCTTGTGATAAACAGCAGAAAATCCAAGAATATTATTCCATGTGTCGACATCGAGGTATAGATGTTATGTACATTGGGCAAACGTATAGTAAGGCTCCAAAGCAAATGTTGCGAGACAATTGCAATCTAATTGTGTTGTTCAAGCAAGATGAAATAAATTTAAAGCATGTGTATGATGAGCACGTTTCACCTGATGTGTCATTCAACGAATTCAAGCGTATGTGTGCTGATTGTTGGAATGAAAAATTCGGTGCAATGGTGATCGTAAAGGAGTGTGATCTGAATGCAGGTCGCTATCGATATGGCTTCGATAAGTTTATAAAACCATGAACTTATCATGAAAAAGTATATTCGTCAACATGAAACCACCCAGCAAAGAGGTTGACATAGTTCGCAAAACGAAAATCAATGAAATCGCTAGGATCATAAAAAAGAAATACTTATCATTGAAATTGGGTAAATCAGAAGAGGATGAGGCATTACAAAAATTTTTCAAACCCATATCGGTTCCACTGAAAAAGCAGCTGGCAGTAGCTGAAAAGCTTAGGAATGAACATACCGTACCAAAAAAAGAAGTGAAGACAGAGGATGCATCGGTCGGCAATGCTGAAATTCTACCACCATTCCAGAAACTTGAACCTATTGCCAGTACTGATGGAGATGATGATGAAGTGTTCGATGATGAAGAAGGAGGAACATTTGACGAAGGTACAATTGCTCCTCAAGTCATTCAAGCATATATCGATCAGTATCCACCAATGAGTCATAAATTCTTAACACAATATTGGAGCAATGATGAGAAGATAGACAAAGTATACGGACCCATTTATGATTTTACAACTTCAAAATGGCGGCTTGGTTCAAAAGAAATCGATTTTGATAAGCAGCACATCAAAGTTGGTGGGCAGCAAGTGATATGAACACCTGGGCTATATGAACTGATATTCTACGATGATCCAGAAAATTTCAACAAGGACGATCTCGTTGCGTACAAACACATTTTAGAACTGTCGAATGTACATAAAAAAGCAAATAATGCATTGAAAGGAACTAATAGACGCATATATATGGAAATCATCAAACCAATGTTTATTCGAAAGTCGTCGCGAATGGTGGAGGGACGCGGCTTAATGTCTCACAATTCTAAACCTATGGAATACATTTATTGGGATGATCCTAACGAATTGTGTGAGCGTTTACGATTGTTGTTAGCGTCCAAAAATGCTGGAAACACTTCACTTGACAATGAAATTATATCCATAATCAAAGAATTGAAAGAGGCCAACATCATTCAATAGACATCATTTCCAAGATGACCATCGATAAGTTCGGACGTAGTTCTTCAAGAAAACGATTGCTACCGATGATTGAATTTGGTGATGGTTTAACACATACTCCTGACGGTAATATTGATTTTAAAAAATTGAAGCTGTGTAACGTAAAAATGCCAACTAATCCTATGGATGCTACCAACAAGCAGTACGTAGACAATCAGATGAAACATTGGGCTGACGTGTTTACGAAAACTATTGCGGATCTCACCGAGATTGTGAAACAATTCGAAAAAAAAAATTAAATTGTTACCGAAACATTCGGTGACATTCGTAATCGAATTAGCGAGCTGTCTGCAAAAGACGTTGAAAACAAACAGACAGACGACATTCTGGCTAAAAAGCTTAATCACTTGCAAAAAGATGTTGAAACACAATTCTTTAAAGTGAACTTGGTTATATCAGACGTGGAGCGTGCTTACACAAACAATTTGAAACAACTCACTCATGCCATCAACAAAAAATTTGAAAATGTGACTGAAGTACACACCTTAACCAAAAATGTGGAAAGAGAGTTGAATCAGTTTCGAACGAATGTCGTTAACCAAATATCTGAATTAGGGCTGGATATTACAAATTTGAATATAAGCATAAAAAAAATCCAAGCATCCTTAACAAATTTAGAGCAACACATCAAAAGAAAAATTAAGATAACACAATGATGGCACGTGATTTAATTTGAATATAAGCATAAAAAATCCAAGCATCCAAATTTAGAGCAACTCATCAATCATTCGCAGTAATGACTTCGAAAGAAAAGGTTCAAATTGTCAACGAGTTGCATAAACCTGCTCATAAAACATACCCCTACTGCATGTGTATTTGCCAATCGAGAGAAAAATATAAGATGATGCGATGTCTAATGGCTTTCATTTGATGTCCACGTAATAGAGAAGAAACACGTAGAAGATGGCTAAATTGAAGGCATCGTTTATACTTTTATACAGTATAATGTACGTACATGTTGTACGTAGATATACCACCAAATGTAATCGAAGCAGGCATTTGTTTCAACGATCAACAATGTATAGCAATGAGAAAAATAACCGTGAACGATGGACAGATGCATGTATTCTCTACCGAAATTCCAGAACGAGAAAACAAGTTTAAAATTCGACTCGTGTTCTACCCAAATAGAACATGGGGAGATACTGGAATATTTCATCTACCATCAGAAGAAACTACCAAAAGAAATATATCCTACGACGATGGTGACGAAGAGGAATCCTCAACTTCGTTTGAGAGCAGCAGCAGCAGGAGCGAAGAGAATTCCAAAATTAAATCACCAAAATTAGATACTACCAATTCATCTATGATATCATATATAAATTTTTCCATATATTTAATGATGCTTATCATGTATATATTTTAAATCGAAAATAAAAATGAATGTAATTGATATGGATTTGTTGCCAGCACACACCTTAACCAAAAATGTGGAAAGAGAGTTGTTTCAAATTGTTTGTGTAAGCACGCTCCACATCTGATATGAGCAAGTCGGGCGCAAAATCGATCAATTTTACATGTAATTTCCCATAAGGAATTCTAAGGTCAAAAATAGCGAAATTGGCTTAATCTGACATGCGCAGCTGACGCCATCTTGGAAGCGGGGGAAATTCAAATTGACAGCTGGCATGAGATACAAATAATTTGTCATCAGGCTCAGATGCCGGTTCCCCGCTTACAAGATGGCGTCAGCTGCGCATGTCAGATTGAGCCAATTTCGCTATTTTTGACCTTAGAATTCCTTATGGGAAATTACATGTAAAATTGATCGATTTTGCGCCCGACTTGCTCATATCAGATGTGGAGCGTGCTTACACAAACAATTTGAAACAACTTTCTTTCCACATTTTTGGTTAAGGTGTGTGCTTGCAACAAATCCATATCAATTACATTCATTTTTATTTTCGATTTAAAATATATACATGATAAGCATCATTAAATATATGGAAAAATTTATATATGATATCATAGATGAATTGGTAGTATCTAATTTTGGTGATTTAATTTTGGAATTCTCTTCGCTCCTGCTGCTGCTGCTCTCAAACGAAGTTGAGGATTCCTCTTCGTCACCATCGTCGTAGGATATATTTCTTTTGGTAGTTTCTTCTGATGGTAGATGAAATATTCCAGTATCTCCCCATGTTCTATTTGGGTAGAACACGAGTCGAATTTTAAACTTGTTTTCTCGTTCTGGAATTTCGGTAGAGAATACATGCATCTGTCCATCGTTCACGGTTATTTTTCTCATTGCTATACATTGTTGATCGTTGAAACAAATGCCTGCTTCGATTACATTTGGTGGTATATCTACGTACAACATGTTTCCAATTATACTGTATAAAAGTATAAACGATGCCTTCAATTTAGCCATCTTCTACGTGTTTCTTCTCTATTACGTGGACATCAAATGAAAGCCATTAGACATCGCATCATCTTATATTTTTCTCTCGATTGGCAAATACACATGCAGTAGGGGTATGTTTTATGAGCAGGTTTATGCAACTCGTTGACAATTTGAACCTTTTCTTTCGAAGTCATTTCTGCGAATGATTGATGAGTTGCTCTAAATTTGGATGCTTGGATTTTTTATGCTTATATTCAAATTAAATCACGTGCCATCATTGTGTTATCTTAATTTTTCTTTTGATGTGTTGCTCTAAATTTGTTATGGATGCTTTGATTTTTTTTATGCTTATATTCAAATTTGTAATATCCAGCCCTAATTCAGATATTTGGTTAACGACATTCGTTCGAAACTGATTCAACTCTCTTTCCACATTTTTGGTTAAGGTGTGTACTTCAGTCACATTTTCAAATTTTTTGTTGATGGCATGAGTGAGTTGTTTCAAATTGTTTGTGTAAGCACGCTCCACATCTGATATAACCAAGTTCACTTTAAAGAATTGTGTTTCAACATCTTTTTGCAAGTGATTAAGCTTTTTAGCCAGAATGTCGTCTGTCTGTTTGTTTTCAACGTCTTTTGCAGACAGCTCGCTAATTCGATTACGAATGTCACCGAATGTTTCGGTAACAATTTCAATTTTTTTTTCGAATTGTTTCACAATCTCGGTGAGATCCGCAATAGTTTTCGTAAACACGTCAGCCCAATGTTTCATCTGATTGTCTACGTACTGCTTGTTGGTAGCATCCATAGGATTAGTTGGCATTTTTACGTTACACAGCTTCAATTTTTTAAAATCAATATTACCGTCAGGAGTATGTGTTAAACCATCACCAAATTCAATCATCGGTCGCAATCGTTTTCTTGAAGAACTACGTCCGAACTTATCGATGGTCATCTTGGAAATGATGTCTATTGAATGATGTTGGCCTCTTTCAATTCTTCGATTATGGATATAATTTCATTGTCAAGTGAAGTGTTTCCAGCATTTTTGGACGCTAACAACAATCGTAAACGCTCACACAATTCGTTAGGATCATCCCAATAAATGTATTCCATAGGTTTAGAATTGTGAGACATTAAGCCCAGTCCCTCCACCATTCGCGACGACTTTCGAATAAACATTGGTTTGATGATTTCCATATATTTGCGTCTATTAGTTCCTTTCAATGCATTATACATTCGACAGTTCTAAAATGTGTTTGTACGCAACGAGATCGTCCTTGTTGAAATTTTCTGGATCATCGTAGAATATCAGTTCATATAGCCCAGGTGTTCCTATCACTTGCTGCCCACCAACTTTGATGTGCTGCTTATCAAAATCGATTTCTTTTGAACCAAGCCGCCATTTTGAAGTTGTAAAATCATAAATGGGTCCGTATACTTTGTCTATCTTCTCATCATTGCTCCAATATTGTGTTAAGAATTTATGACTCATTGGTGGATACTGATCGATATATGCTTGAATGACTTGAGGAGCAATTGTACCTTCGTCAAATGTTCCTCCTTCTTCATCATCGAACACTTCATCATCATCTCCATCAGTACTGGCAATAGGTTCAAGTTTCTGGAATGGTGGTAGAATTTCAGCATTGCCGACCGATGCATCCTCTGTCTTCACTTCTTTTTTTGGTACGGTATGTTCATTCCTAAGCTTTTCAGCTACTGCCAGCTGCTTTTTCAGTGGAACCGATATGGGTTTGAAAAATTTTTGTAATGCCTCATCCTCTTCTGATTTACCCAATTTCAATGATAAGTATTTCTTTTTTATGATCCTAGCGATTTCATTGATTTTCGTTTTGCGAACTATGTCAACCTCTTTGCTGGGTGGTTTCATGTTGACGAATATACTTTTTCATGATAAGTTCATGGTTTTATAAACTTATCGAAGCCATATCGATAGCGACCTGCATTCAGATCACACTCCTTTACGATCACCATTGCACCGAATTTTTCATTCCAACAATCAGCACACATACGCTTGAATTCGTTGAATGACATATCAGGTGAAACGTGCTCATCATACACATGCTTTAAATTTATTTCATCTTGCTTGAACAACACAATTAGATTGCAATTGTCTCGCAACATTTGCTTTGGAGCCTTACTATACGTTTGCCCAATGTACATAACATCTATACCTCGATGTCGACACATGGAATAATATTCTTGGATTTTCTGCTGTTTATCACAAGATATGTCATCAAAAATGAATATGAAATTTGGTTTAGCCTCGTTGGGACTTATAATTTCCTCGTTCTCTTTGAATTGAAAATATCCGATTCCTTTGACTTTTTTCAACACCTCTTCGAGTAACTGATACTTGGGTTGATACAATGACTTTGAATACACGTAAACGTTTTCAAATTTAGCACCATTCGGGTGGAAGAGCAGTGAAAGTGCTGCATTTGTTTTCCCACATCCACTCGGTCCACATATGATTGCACGAAATGAATGGGGTAGCAATGTACCATGCTTACTGCTGGTAGATTGACTTTCATTTAAGTAATCCAAATTTTCGATCGGTAAGGTATGCTTCTGTTGAACGACCCTCATGTTGTGTACGATACCATGAAATGTTTAGGATTTTGTATAAATGTTCATGTCTTTCAATATTGACATCATTTTCAATGTTGATTCATCACGGTAAGAGTGTGGTTAATACGCTCATCAATAACCTACCATTCGAACTACATCTGCCAGGCTATTCATATTGCGGACCGGGAACTAAATTGAAAGAACGCTTAGAACGTGGAGATAGAGGTATAAATCCGTTGGACGAAGCTTGCAGGGAACACGACATTGCATACTCTCAAAACAAATCATTGGAAGAACGTCATAAAGCTGATCAAGTGTTGGAACATAGAGCTTGGGAACGAGTCAAATCGAAAGACGCAAAATTTGGTGAAAAATCTGCTGCTTGGTTCGTCACCAACGCTATGAAGGCGAAACGTAAACTCGGTATGGGTATGAAGAACCGACGACAGCATGGATTCTCCCAAATTGCAAAGATGATTCATCAAGCTATGGAAAAGTCTCCTCACGAAGGTGGCAGTTTGAAAAAGTCATCTGCTGCTGCTTTGAAAGCAGCTCGATTAGCCGTCAAAAAATGTGGAGGTCGAAAACGTATTCGAGTACCTAGAATTATACCATTGCCAAAAAGTGGCGGTTTTCTCCCGCTAATTCCATTGTTTGCCGGTCTCTCGGCTCTAGGGTCGCTGGCTGGAGGAGCGAGCGCCATCGCAAAGACCATTATCGACACGAAAAATGCAAAGAAAAAGATGGAAGAAGATGCACGACATAATAAAGCTATGGAACACTTGGGATCCGGCTTGTATCTACGAAAAACGCGTAACGGATTCGGTCTGTTCTTGAAGAAACAGCATAAAGGAGGAGAAGGATTGTACTTGAAGAAACAAAAAAACTACTAGCTCAGCTACCCAACAGAGCTCTGTACGAAGGGGAGATTATGGAATGTGCGAAAAAGCTGAAAATTCCACATTTTCGCGGTGTTTTTATGCGCGACACTCTTCCTAACCATACTAGACGTCGCGAATGTGCCGTAGTGAATTTAGATTCCTCCATCAATCCAGGTACACATTGGGTAGCTTACAAAAAGGATGATAACACTGTACAATATTTCGATAGTTTTGGAAATTTGAAGCCACCAAAGGAATTGGCCGATTATTTTGGAAAGCAGCAGCGTGTCAAGATATTTTATAATCACGATGTATATCAAACATATGATCAAAACAATTGTGGACACTTGTGTTTAGCATTTCTATGTCAATAAAAGATACTGTCACAACTACTTGTGTATCAGTCATGTCGATGAAACGAAGTGATACAATACTGACTTTGAAGAGTCATTCTTCGATTCTCTCAATTGATCTATCACCGCCGCTTCACTTGCAGCGTGACAGTGAATATGGTTTGGCTCTTCTTAGTTTTCATTCGTACAACAGTATACCCAACATCGATGAAGGTACAAAGTTCCACTATGTAGATGGAAAGGTTAAGAAAAGCATTGACATTCCAACGGGAGCATACGAAATTGAGGATATTGAAAAGTTTATTCAGAAAGCAATCGTACCCAAGACGACGAAGGTAAAGCCTGAAGACTACTTCTACCTCAAACCGAATAATAATACATTGAAATGTGAAATTTTTTGTAAAGATTTTGATATTGATTTCACTCCGAACGATAGTTTGACACACATTTTGGGATACTCTCCTAAGATTCTACCAAAAAATGTTACTCACATGTCCGATCGGCCTGTCAACATTATAAAAGTACGGACCATACATATCGATTCCAACATTACTTCGGGAGCCTTCTACAACGATAGACCTTCGCACACAATCTACGAATTTGCTATCAGAGAAGATCCTGGTTACGCTATCGACCAAAGTCCAAATCCTCTCATTTATCTACCCATCACTACAGACGAGATTCATAATATAACACTTAAAATTTTGGACCAAAACTTTCAGCTGGTGAATTTCCAAGGTGAAGAAATCATAATTCGATTACATCTCAAAGAATTATGGTACTAGGTATTTATAAAATACATCTACCTACGAATAGACCGTCAGTCTTCTTCGAGACAAAGAACATCCAACACCACCGTGAACTCAGTGTGAAAAATATCCGATTTCTCAAATCATTAGGCTACAATGTTATCTCCGCAAGTGTTCAACATTTTCCAAAAACCTCAAATGGACACATCAATTCAAAAAGATGAATGGCGTACC
The DNA here is from genome assembly GCA_958507055.1 of Crioceris asparagi. Lineage (NCBI taxonomy): Eukaryota > Metazoa > Arthropoda > Insecta > Coleoptera > Chrysomelidae > Crioceris > Crioceris asparagi. Next base: position 18,958,726 of record OY293831.1, on the reverse strand, counting down.
TACTATCCATTCGTTAAATCTTTCCGCAACAATGATGTCATAGAAATTAACATTAATCAATCGGATGCTTTCGATGCTCTTTACGCAAGTCTGTTACATATCAGTGGAAAAATTAAGCGCACCAAGGGTACTGGAGAAGTATCTTTTGTCAATAATGCTGGTGCTTTCATGTTCCAATCCATTAGCTACGAACAAAATGGTAAAGAGTTGGAATCAGTGCGTGACGTTGGAATTGTGAGTACCGTTCGAGGGTTTTTATGCTATAGCGAAGAAGAGTCTAAGCCCTTGAGTATAGCGACTTGGAGTCCAGATAAAGATGTTGGTGTCATCAAGGCAGATGCGGATACTTTGTCATTTAGTATGCTCATTCCGTTGAAACATCTGTTGAATATTTTCAATGACTACGAATATGTCGTATATGGAAAACATACCATTCGATTGGTGCGTGCTCAAAATGACAATCAATGCTTTACCATCGCCAATCCTACAACAACTGAAGTACAATTGGAAATTGAAAATATCGAGCTCAAAGTGCAAAGATTGCATCCAAACGATCAAATTAAATTGCAACTTTTAAAAGCAATCAAAGCTGACACTCCCATCTTGATACCGTTTAGAAAATGGGAAATTCACATGTTGCCTGCTCTCACTACAGGAGCCACCAACGAAATTTGGTCGGTGAAAACTTCATCATTTTTAGAAAGTCCTCGCTATGTCATCGTTTGTTTCCAGAGCAACCACGAAAAGAACCAAGTGAATAACGATCCTACGAAATTTTATTTTGCAAACATTCTGAATATCACCTTGACGCTGAACGGAGACAGCTATCCAAAGGAGAAGATGCATTTGGACTTTGAAAAGGGGGATTTTACCGAAGCTTACTTCAACTACACTCAATTTGGAAAAAGCTACAAACACTCTTATCTACATACGCCGCTCCTAAGTTACTCTGAATTTGCAAATAAACCTCTATTTGTCATCGATTGTTCTCACCGAGATGAAAGCGTGAAAAGTTCAAGTGTTGATGTTAAGCTTGAAATAGAAGCGTCGAAAGGTTTTCCAGCAAATACTTGTGTCTATTGCATCATCATTCACGATAACATAATTGAACAACATCCTCTCAGTGAAATTATAAAGAGGTGGAACTAGGATGACAAGACCTCTGTCCTCAGTTTAAGTTCAACCATCGTCGAGGAGAGATGAGAATAGCTTTCGTAGACATTCAAGGCTTCAATGTGGAGTGCCAATTCCACCCCAAAGAAATTGCCTTAAGGATTGGACGTCGATGTAGTAATTATTTGCTATCACCACCAATACCGTTCTCATCGCTAAGCAAAGCAGATCGATGTGGCGTTTGTTATTTGGAGAAGAATGTACATAACCTCAAATATTCTTCCGGCTTTATACCATACGAAGCGCTAGATGATATTCTAAAGGAAAATCTCAACGAAATTGATATCATCTATGTGCGAGGACATCAGAAGAAGCAATTTTTGGATGATAAACTTCAATCTTTCTACGGCGAGCAAGCTAGTAGAGTCGTGAATTTGGAGGAATTTGATGACTCATGGCTCACTGTTCCAGCGTTCAACAACAGCGAATTTACATCATGTATGCACCACACATATAGCAACAGTCAATTCTATTATTGTAGTCTTAGAAATGTTGATGAATTGTATAAATGGTTTTGTAATACTTTACCTTTATGAGCAATAGAGAGATTTAAAAAAATATTTTTATTGGGGGAGAAGGAAGGGAGACAAGAAACAAGTTTTTTTGTCTGACAGCAGTTTCAGTCTGAGAGTCATAGAGTTACGATGATGTTGAAAGAAAGGTTGGAGCAACACATTCGACGTTTGGAAGAATTAAAAAATATTCTAAACTTTTTTGAGGAAAAATAAAAGGTGTTTACATTGTTCAATGATATGACTATCAATCCTACCACCAAATTCAGTGAAAACGATTGGAATGAGAAGGTCTTCAAAAATCCTACACGTTTTCGCCAACGCAATGAGATGCCATCAAGAAGAATCACTCCGTACTCTATTTAAAAATTTTGTTTGATAAAATCATTTATTAAATAAAACAAATTTTAAGTATAATGTTTTATTCAGAAAATCTCTTTTGATAAATAAAATATTAAACATAACACATTTTCTTTCACTCCTGATTTCTTGTTTAAGCACGTTTAATGATGCTGTTGTGTCGAATAAGCATAATTTGCAATTCAACTCGTATATTCTTTACGAAAATCAAATCTTGGCCGATTTAAACGAATCAAAAACTGAATCGCCATCAAATTTTCTGCAAAAGACGATTTTGGGAGTCGTTTGCTTGAAACGATGAGGGTTGTCCGAGCGCACACACCCAAACGGCTTATCGCCCTTGCTTACGTCGAAGCGGTGCCGACATCGATGTTAACACATCGACAACATTTCAATCTATGAGCTCGCGGCTTATCTGATGTAAGTGCGCACGCGCCGCCATCCAACATACATTCTTTGATTTCTCACATTTACACAGGTATAAAGCAAATTTTATAAATATATAATAAATACAATATTAAACATAACACATTCTCTTTCACTCCAGATTTCTTTTTTAAGCACTTTTAATGATGCTGTTGTGTCGAATAAGCATAATTTGCAATTTAACTCGTATATTCTATACGAAAATCAAATCTTAGCCGATTTAAACGAATCAAAAACTGAATCGTCATCAAATTTTCGGCAGAAGACGATTTTGGGAGTTGTTTGCTTGAAACGATGAGGGTTGTCCGAGCGCGCAGACCCAAACGGCTTATCGTCCTTTCTTAGGTCGAAGCGGTGCCGACATCGATGTTAACACATCGACAACATTTCAATTTATGAGCTCGCGGCTTATCTGATGTAAGTGCGCACGCGCCGTCGTTCAAAATATATACATTGCTTTCGCGCATTCACATGGGTAACCGAGATGGCAGGCTTGGAATACGCCTAGGCTGTTAACGTGTTGGTGTGTGTGGTTGTGGGTTCGATCCCGCGCAATTGTGAACTTTTTTTCCTCAGCAATAAAATAATTAAATAATCCCTCTCCGCTAAATGGCGGTCATGAAAAGTAGGAATCTAAATGCAGTAACTTACCCCTCTCCGCTAGATGGCGCTCATGAAATGTAGGAATCTAACATTTAATAAATAATGAAACCCCGTTGGAAAAATATCCAGCACGCCCACACACCATTATTCGGGACCCCTTTGGAGAATATACCATGTTTACTGTGACTTCCGTTCCAGAACTCTCTTAGTATATCTACTGTTGGATAACGAGGATAACTATTTTGTTATATACCTAATATCTCAACTCAAACAACAGTTTGCACTGATTATAGATAAATTTAAAATATAATATTGAATGTACTTACCATTTCAATGTCACTCATTCTTTAATATTTGCAGGAATTTCTTGCAAACCAGACCTACAATAATTATGATGGCACTTTGGCGCCATAGACTAGTATAAAAGTAAACAAGCAACTCTATAATAAAAAGAGCCATCTAGTCGCCAACACTGGAACCAGGAAATCCATTAGCGACTGATAGCAATATTAAAAGAGTCTACTTTCTAGTATCCGATAGGGGGCCACCCATTCAATGAAATAAACTATATATTTATATTTACTCAGTTTTATCAATCAAACCAAAAACCAAACAATATCTCCCATATTTATTTGAGTGTAACAAATAATACAGGAGAAAAATATAGATTTGGTATAGTTGCCGAGACTGACAAATGAAATAGAAAATAAAATAATGAATAAAAGCCATTATTATAATATTTATTTAAAGATAATCTATACATACCTATATAATAAAATTGTAACATGCCGAAGTCTGTGCATAATAGATATTTCAGAAAAACTATAAGTAATGGAGGATCTTCATTATAGTAAAAGAAGCCAAAACAACAATTTTTAGAATTTTTGTCTGTCTGTCTGTATGTTTGTAATAATTACTTCATGGACAAAAAATGTCATTTTGTGATATAAAAATTCATAAGATACAGAGAAACGTTTACAGTTAAATAACTTTCCTTAGTTACTAATAACATTTACTCCAAGTAGAATTTAGATACAACACGATAAAACTTTCAAGTGTCCGTGTGTTTTCTCTCATTGTTACCACAAAATCTGAAAGATTTGAGTTAGCAATAAATTTTGATTATAGACTATAATAATATATAATATCACTTCCACATGAAGGCACCATAGTTAAAATACGAGGGAATGCACACAACACTCATCTCTCATCAAAATGAGTTTTAATGTCACTTTTGTGAAACCATAAAAACTAAGAATAGAATCAATAAGAAATTAAATAAAAACATTAATTTAATACAACACTACAACTGGCAACCGCCAATGATCATCTCAAATGCAGATTCCTGTAAAGGCTAAAAGGATACATTTGCTTTTCTCTAGTTCTTACCGCAGTTGGAAGATGGTGCCAGATCAATCAAAAACAGACTAAGCAATCTGAGTCTGAGATACTGAGATCGCATACTCTGATATTGGTGTGCATGTGAATACAGGCTGAGTCATTTGCATATCAAAGATACTTTATTAGAATATTAAATAATCGATAAGCCATAGTTTTTTATATCAATCTAAACTTGTGTCTTCTACGTTGTGTATAGTCTTTTATAAAAGCTGCATCAAGGTACCCTCATTCTTTCGGTAAGGTTTTTCATTATAGAAAAATAACCTAAGTTTTTTTTATGACCCTAATGTTAAATAAAGATGTATAATCCCTGTGTCTAACATACATCTAGCTAAGAAAGCGCTGCAACATTTTTGACAGGATTTGCTGTTAGACGTCTTGCGCTCGTAAGCTGGTTAATAAAGAAGTTTTTAAAAATAACTGTTGGGGTATTTCTAATGCTGCAGCTTAAAAAGCACAAGCGTTTTCTACCAAAATCTGTCAAAAATGTTGCAGCGCTTTTTTAGCTAGATGTGTGTTGGACACAGGAAATGTATACCCAGTTTGACGTCAATCTGCCTTTAAATAATTCTTCTCATATGCGTATTAATCTATTTAGTAGAGATGCATCGAGATTACCAGACTAGTAAGGAAAGCCGACTATTTGGCCGATTTTGTAGTTGGCGACTAGTCGGAAAATCCCGCCGAAAAATCGGCAAAAAAACCTTACTGAATTTTTTATATTTTATTAAGGTAGAATAAATAATAGCACTCATATAAAATATCTGGTCTGAATTAACAAAATCATTTTTCATTCACATCACTTAAGAATAATAATAATACTTCTTCTATTTCCATTTCTTAGTAGTTAAGAGAAGTGGTCATTACATTGATATTATATAATTAATTTATAATTAAAATTAAAACCAATTCAACATTTGCTTTACACATATGTATTCTTTGGCACCCAAAGAAAAGCCTGCATTTATATTGTCATGAACGCTGGCAACAATGCCGCTGCCGATACAAAAAAACAAAAAGGGGATAGTGTTTGTGTTTGTGGCAAATATCAGCTGATTTATATTCAAAATGTTTTGTATTCTTTGGTTGTAGAGAAACTGATTAATAACATAAATGAAAGTTCATAATCACATAAAAGTGCAACAATAAATTATTGCGATGTTGATTGTACTAAGATAACCACAACCATAAAATTGATTGTGTTTTCTTCAATATTCTATCAGCTATAAGTTATATAAGGATGGGAGCTTTGTATGGAGATCGCTTGGATAGAGAGTTGTTGGATTTCAGACATTGGCGAAGAATATGACAGCATCATTTCCATAGAGTTTATAACATCATTTCTCTGAACTCGGAAATAGTAAAAGCTGAAGACAGTGTCATTAATCGTAAGAATCATCGATAAGGAATCTATCTATTTATTTCATTTAAATTAATTACGTGATGGTGAAGATTATTTTAAATAGATTGTGATCACTACTGATCGTAAATAGATGTGTGAATTATCAAAATAAAAGATTTCCAAAGTTAATAGGTTGTTGTTTTCTCAATTAATTTATTTCTATGTGGAGCTCTAAACTTTGAAAAAAATTACACAGGTAAACAGTTTACTGTTTTTTCAATACATGTTGTTTGTTTCTTATAAACATATTAGAGTTTATATTAAGCTTGTAAATTCATTATCTAATTTATAAATTTTATTTGGTAATTGGATTTAAATTTTTTATGCTCAAGATTGTAATTTTTATTATTCATTTATGTTTCAAACTTATATATTAATATTTTATATTTTTTTATGTTTTTTCCCGTAGGATCAATAGTTTTGAGTTTAAAATCTTATGATATAAAAAAAATAGATTAAAATTGATCACTTATATAACTTCCAAAGTTTTAATCTTTCGATTTTTAATGAACATTTTCTTATTTGTGTAACATACTGTCTGAAAATCTCTCTGAAAAATTAGAAAACGAGTTAGAGTTCTATGTGTACCGAACCGACTTCAAAAGGTAGGTATGCCTACCATTCAAATGTATGTCTGTTTTTCTCAAACACAGAAAAATCAAACATACATAACATCCAGAGAACACTATAACATTTTATATAAATACCATAGATATGTATAAATATACACCCAATTTGTTGATCTATACCATTTCTTCCTTTTAGATTACATTGCTATTACTAGTTGCTAAGAATTGTAACTTTTGTGAAATTTTGTATTCGCTCCTTGTTCCAAATTTCAGTATATTCCATAGCTTCACATAAGTAGATAATATTTAAGTTTTAGAAAAATGCACAAAAATAGCACAAAATTCAAACAACCAAACGAACTTAAAACCTCCAAACAATAACACAATAAAACAAACTAAAGACTGAAGCATGTAATAACATTCCTAATTTCTAAGATACCTCACCTACTAGTAACTTCTACTAGCTCACCCTCATTATGTCTATGGATTAAATAGATCTTTTTTCTTAATATCCGATCTATTTTCATGAGTCAAGTAACAACTATTCTTTTGAGTTGAAACATTGTGCTTTTGTTTGATGTCTCTCCAATGCCTTGAAAACGTGTTGTTCTGTTCTGTTAATAAATCAAATCTTTTTTTAGTTGTAAGACCGCAATAAATAAAGGTTTATTTTAAATTTCGTTTTTTAGTCGAATATTGTTTCATCTCCAACCGCGTAATTAAAATATATTTTTCGCGGGTGTGGGCAAATAGTTTGGGGAAAATATATATTGTTTTTGCTTAATAATAGTTTTATTTTTTATATTTCACTATCTACAATAATTAATCTACTAAGCAGTTGTAAACACATAGTAGCACCAGTTAACCCTTTCTATACTATAGAACCATTATTTCGTGAGATGGAATTTTGTTGAATTTTTTTGTCGATATAACTCGATAGATTTGTGTAAAAACTTTTGTTTGCTGAATTTTCTCGCTATAGTTCCAGCTGTTATGGAACAATAAGGCCAATACGTTTCACAAACGTTCAATATACCCAGATTGACAATCATTACATCAGTTATATTAAAAAATGCTAAAACTTTTTGCACTTATTAAGCAATTTTTGCAGTACAATTGCACAATATGAATTGCTGTCAGTTATATTGACAATATAAGAGCACGTTTAGAAAGGAATTCAGGTTTAAAGTGAAATGTGCAATTGGACGGCAATGTAATATTTGTGGTTAGGATTAATGTGAAAACGAGATTTTTCTTCAATTTAGATTCTTTATTAGATTTTAATAATGTCAAAGTTATGTTTTCATATTACTTTTCGTAATTAATTTCAAAAAGATGAAAATATTACTTTCAATTTAAATTAATGCTTTCATAATACAGAAATTTCTATTTGTTTCAGGTTCCAGTTATTTCAATTTTAAGGATTTTCGAAATAATTATAAAGATTTTCAAATTTGAGAGATTAAGCAATAAATTTTGTATCCCTCGAACTATCGAATATAGCTCCTAGATATATATATCACGTATCTAGTAGTAGAGCTCAAAGGTTCAGCTCCGAGATACTAATCACTTGTACTCGTTAGGGCTACCAGCTCCGTAAGAAAATACGTTTGAGCTTAAATTCTAGCTCCGAATATTATTATTCGTTCGAGCTTTATTTAAGAAATTATATTGCTTAAATACTGTCGTTTTCTAAACAGACAAAATTGAAATTGTGAAAAATTTTAATATTTTTTCAACATGGCTCAATCTAATTTTATTGAATATGAATTAAGTGATGAGGATTATTCTATTTTATATTCAAAGGAAAAATGGCTTGAAGATTCACATATCGCAAGCTTTCACGCAATATTAAAAAATCAGTATGGGTTTTTTGTTGTTGTTTTGTTGCAGCATGGACGTCTTATCTTCAATCAGGCCAATTCTGGATGGTCAAGAAGTTTTGCAAATTATTCATCTTTATAACCCTCTCCATTGGGTTCTTTGTTACTACAAAGATGGGATAATGCATATTTATGATTCATTAAACCCAAGCATATTATCACAAGAGCTATCATGTATTCTTCGGATACTCTTTCCACATATACAATTAAGGGATGTCCGTCTCCCAAATGTTCAATATCAAAAAAATGGAAACGATTGTGGAGTATTTGCCATTGCTAATGCTATTACTTGTTTGTATAGACGTGACCCAAGTCAAGTTTGTTATGACAGAAAACAAATGAGAAATCATTTGACAAATATGAAACATTTTACATTCAGAGAGCTGATGATAAAATCAAGCCTGTTCCATGGGGCCTAAATCATATTCAGATATTGCCCAGCCCCAATCACTGGACCTGTAGTTATTATGACAGTTCGAAGAAACAATTATTTGTTTATGACTCTATGAATCAAAAAACACTTGATGAACTACAGTCAAGATTCTTAAAGAAATTATTTCCGTATTTCAACTTGAAATACGTCATATTCCCTAAAGTACAAAATCAGATAGGGAGTACAGACTGTGGAGTCTTCGCCATTGCTTTTGCCGTGACGTTAGCATTAAACTTAAGGCCGGAGAATCGGAGTTTCAAATACGATCAAATGCGTTCACATTTAATTTAAATATTAAATAATCAGTGCCTCGAGCACTTTCCTCTAGATATATACAAAGAACAAATGAGATCAAATGCTATTAACGATAATGAAAACAGAAAAATTATCAATCAACGTTACTATGACAGTAACAGATTAAAAATATCAAACATAAAAAAGAGATATTACCTTAAAAAGAAGTCTGATGTCCTATGTGATAAAAAAATTATAACATCGCAAAAAATTATGAAAAAGTGTAAAATACAGAACAATGTCAAAGTACAGAAGTCTTTGAAGAAATTTACTACAATACTTATGGGAAAAATAAAAACACAATCACAAGTATCTTCTACAGTAGAAGCCGAAAATATTGTGAAATGGTGTCTCGCAAGCAGAGAATTGAATGTATGTTTGTTGGAACAAATTCTAAGAAAGTGCAAAAAAATGCTACTTTGGTCATTGAACGAGTAAAACAGTTATCGTCTAATGACCGTCATTCAAATGTCGAAGCGGTGTGTGGTTTATCTAGACACCATTCATCTACAGAAGCCTTTTTTGCAGAAACTGCCTACAAACACGGTGAAAGTTTGACTGTGAATAAATTGATTATCGATCAAAATGGTTGCCTAACTAATATATTACCAGTGACTGAAATGACCAAAAAGGGAAAATCTTGGATTTGTGATGACTCCCGTTGTAATATTGACACAGTTGTGATTGAACAATATTATAAATTTTTATGCTCTTTAAGCAAGTGGACCTTGAGTAACGTTTATGACCGGGTTGAAAAAGCACACAAGTGTGGAGCGCAGCATTCAAATATATCTAAACTTGGCCATCCACGCAGTTGTTACGTTGACTGTACTTCTTGTAAATCGACCTTTCTTCCGACTTTAATTCTATGTCCTCATTTTAAAGATGTTCGGAAAATTCGAACATATATTTATAAAATTCTTCAACTGACCAGAAGAATATGTTCACTCGATAGACATTTGGAAAAAGGTGACGTTAAAGCGCTGCAAAAACTTCGTGATCATATGAAAGAAAATCAAAGATCTTACGAATACGAAGGTGATGAAATCAACCTCGACGAGGACAATATTGTCACTCTTTATAAGAAAGCATTCACAAGATTGCACAAATAGTCATCAGATGTACCACTTCATCCATGTATTTCTTGAATCTATCCAAGATATGACTGAAATTTCAAAAATGAAAAAACCTATCAATACCGCAGTTTGGGCGGAATTAATTAAAGATGCTCACGAAAACAATCGACAATCAACGTATGTTTGTACGTATTGTGTAACTAAATTGCGTAAAGGTATGATGCCACCAACTTGCGTTTTGAACAATCTTCGAGTTGACAAGGTTCCCCCAGAAATATCCAGTCTAAATGAGGTAGAAAAAATGCTGATTCAGAGGGCTAAGGCATTCCAAGTTATTGAGAGAAAGGATACAGTTGGTAAAAAAAACTGCCTCCCAAGCAAAGAATTGAGAAAGTCACGGGTAGAACGTTTCATCTTCCTTTGCCAATGGAAGAAACGTTGAAGAAAATTTGTCCTGATAAAGAGCCCATTAATAAAAATCATGAATGCTATATACTTGTACGTAGCTTGCCGAATATAAAAAAAAATCTATTTGGGAAAACAGAGTAAACGTTGGTAAAGTATTTAATGCCCTGGCAAAGTTGAAGAGCGTGAATCCAGAGTATAAAAATATTAGTCTTCCTGCTGAAGCCAATAACTTGCTAGATAACTTGCAACCATTGGAATATATTGTTCAAGATGATGAGAAGATTAATCTCAATTTCGATAATGGCACTGGCAGTCAGAATGAAGCAATGGAAGGGGATGAACATGTTGATGAAAATGAAGAAACTCTATTGAAAGAAAAAGAAGCATTTCTTACCCAAAAATCTGGATCTGATGTATTTTATGAGCCATACACTATTTATCCTTTGAATGAAAAACGTATGAATGAAACTGCTACAAATTTGTATCAGATGAAAAAAATATTAGAAACGCCGATGGATCACAAAGAAAAGAAAATTGATATTCTATGTTTTCCAGATCTATTCCACACTGGAAAACATGGCATGCATGATGAAGATCGCCGAGAAAAACTTTCCAATACTCAATTCATCAGAGGCAAATTGAAGAGTAAACATCCGCAATTTCGATTAAGTTCACAGTATGTATTTTTTTTATTGAACGATATTACTAATCGTCAAATCAAGCAAGGCATTTATAGCGCCTTAAATATTCCTAATCATAAAGAAAAAATGACGGCTGGTAATTTCTTAACTATGTTGAAAGAACAAGAACTCGATAAGTTCATGAATACTATTTTTGCACGCATACGTAACACTCCACAATATTGGAAAATACCTAGGAATAATCTTTTGTGTATGGTTGATCATTACGGACCTGCTACATTCTTCCTAACTCTTAGTCCAGCAGAATGGCTGTGGGGTGATTTAATTGAATACTTTCGCAAAGTAAATTCTCCCCTATTGGATAACATTTCAGAAGCAGAACTGATAGCTAGGGATCCGGTGTCTGTATCACGTTTTATCGATAACAAATTTCATGCAATGTTGGATTTTATATGCTCAGACGATGCTCCTTTGGGAAACGTAGTTCACTATTTTTGGCGACGTGAATATCAAGGCCGTGGTACCCAACATTATCATATACTACTGTGGATAAAAAATGCACCTATACTTGGGGAATCGACTCCTGAAGAAGTTTCTAAATTCATCTTGAAACATATAACTTGTAGAATACCCAATAAAAAAAATCTCCTCAGCTTTTCGACAGAGTTATTGTTCATCAAAAACACACACACAATAGCTATTGCTTAAGAACGAAAAAAAGTAAGACTGCGCAGTTCTATAAAGTTTGTCGCTTTGGTTTCGCGAGACCGGAAACCGACAAGCTCATAACAAGAGATATTATAACATCTGTAGCAGGTAAAAAAACTTTGAAGAAAAATTGTCGTTTCTACGACATACCGAGAAAGAAGCAGGAGGGTAATATTAATGATTATAATCCGATAATTTTAACTGCTTGGGAAGGTAACATGGACATCCAGTACATTGGCGAAAAAACAAGAATTGCAACTAATTATGTTACCAAGTATGAAACAAAGGCAGGCGAAAAAAGTCACTTAATTGATGCTTTGAGTGGAATCAATTCAAACAAACCACTCAACAGTCGATTATGGGCCGTAGCGTTACGCAGTTTGAGCCATCGAGAGTGTGGAGCGCTTGAAGCTTCTGATACTTTACTAGGAATTTCATTGTATGGATCTGATCCTCATACAACGATTAGATGGATTGATATAAATGAAATCAGAAAGAAGAAATTGAAAACCAGTAAAGAAATTGAAAGATTGAATGAAAATTCCGAAGATATTTTTTGCCCTAACTTTGTAGATAATTACTATCCAAACAGACCAACCGAATTAGACAATTATTGCTTGTACGATTTCGCAAAGTGGTTCGATGTAGTCAACTACAGAATAAAGAATGAAGTTGCCGAATGTTACCAATTAAGCAATAATCGCTATGTGAGAAAGCGAAAACGAGGATATTTGATTAACCATTTCAAATACAGCGTAGAAACACATCCAGAAAAATATTTTTACTCATTGCTTCTCCTTTTTCAACCGTGGAGGAAACCTTCAGATTTGAAAAATGAATGTGAAACGTACGCAGAATCATATAATAAAGTAGCTCCTGAGCTTGAAAATGCACAAACTTATCAGGAGAAACTAGAGGATATCAGAAAAGCTAAAAATGAAGCCGAAGAATTAATAAAACAGCAAATCCAGATTAATAACCAAAACCATTTGCAAAATGATAAAAAGTCTCTTGAAGATGATCTTGATCAGATTCATGCTGCTATGGATGAATTCAAACAAATTGATGATCAACTTCCCGAAAAATATGTTGCATTATACGAATCCGAAATGAACGTTGATCAAAAAAGAGTGTTCAATCGAGTTATCGAAGCACTTAGAGAAGGACCATCCAATACTCCAATTTTGAGGTTATATGTCAGTGGAGAAGGCGGAACAGGTAAGAGTTTCCTTATTAAAGCCATTAAATGTTGGATCAAACAAATTTTGGCAAAACGCGTAGCAGTGACAGCACCAACTGGCGTAGCAGCGTTCTCTATAAACCGCATTACTATTCATAGAATATTTTCGTTGCCTGTAGAGCACGGTAATGTGCCAAAATACCGATCGCTATCCGATGTTGTTTTGCAAAAGCTACGTCAAGATCTTGAAGATGTTGTATTGATCATCATAGACGAAGTTTGTATGGTTTCCAATGTGCAGTTAATGTATATTCATAAAAGATTGTCAGAAATTTACAACACTGAAGATTCCCATGATGGTTGGTTTGGTAGAAAACATATGCTCTTATTTGGTGATTTGTTGCAATTAGCACCAGTTAAAGGACAACCTCCATTTAAATCTATATCATCAGATGATATGCACAAACTCGTCGGCTGTGTCGGAAATATTAATTTGTGGATGGCTCTCTTCGATTATGACGAACTAACGATCAATATGCGTCAAAAAGGAGATACCACTTATAAAGATATATTACAGAGGATTCGTCTGGGTTATACGACCATTGATGACCGGAAAATATTATCGACGAGGAAAATTCCTTTCGTTGAATCTACGGTCGATGGGAAACTGAACGAACTGTGTGATTATGTCTCTCATCTCTCGCCTGAAACTATTTGTATATTTCCTACTCGCAATATGTGTAATATTTTGAATACAAAAATGTTGGAACGTATTTTTAGAGAGGAAATGATTGAATTACTGGCTCATGACTCAATAGATTGCAAACCGTACCTCAGAAAAAAAGTTGATAAATCTTTACGACTCAACGATAAAGATATGTCTAGATCTGGAGGCCTTCCTAGAATAATATCTGTGAAGATTGGAGCCAAAATTATGATTACCAAAAATATTGACATCACCATGGGGCTAGTGAATGGTTCCATTGGCACTATAAAGTCTGTTACTCATAACATTGAAAATCCTGATGATATTGACAGAGTTACAATTATTTTAGCATCTTCAAATAAAGAATGCGTTATCGAGCGATACAGTGTGAAGTTTGAAGTTATGGACAAAGCTTATGTTATTCGGAAACAGTTTCCTATGTGTTTGAGTTACGCTATTACAATTCATAAATCACAAGGTCTGAGTTTAAAACAAGCAGTAATAGATGCTGGTAACAAAATGTTTGAGGATGGTCAAATTTATGTTGCTTTTTCTCGAGTTACAAGTCTTGAAGGTTTACATATTTCTAACTTTGATCCATCTTGGGTAAAAGCAAGTGAAGAAGCAATAGGTGAATATAACAGATTGAGAAAAAAATATCGCTCAGATATGTCTATGATTCAATGTCATAAAAATAGAGAAGCTAAAATCATCGATGATAGATGGTTTCACTACGATCAACCTGTAAAAGCGCAAGAAACAGAAATAAATACTGTTGTATTAAATATGGCAATAAATGTAAGAGGATTATCAAATAGTGATAAAGTTTCATGTTATGCTAATTCAGCTCTGCAATGTGTTTTCCATTATCAGCCAATGAAAAACATATTAATTAATTTGCCGACTGATCATGTTTTGCAAGAAGCCTTGCGAGAGTATTCTGTGAAGAACAAACAAGTCAATGTACTTAAAATTCGACGCTTCGTTGTTAAGCGGTATATTACGAAAGAACAGCAAGATGTACAAGAATTTGTAAATGACCTCATTAATGCCGTACCTGAACTAGAGCAAATAGTTAAGTTTAAGGTGAAAGATTTGAAAACATGTGCCAAATGCAACATTTTTACTTCTCAAGAAGTAATTTGCAAGACTGTTATTCTTCCCGTCACAATAGCGAAGGAAAAAACAGTGAATCTTCAACAACTGTTTGATGAAGTTTACAGCAAGCGAGTGAAACTTGATGCAAAATGTCTCGGATGTAATGAAGGATACAAATTTCAACGAATAAACGTTGAATCCGTTCCATTGATATTAGTAGTCCAACTCTTGGTATATCGATCAAGTGGCTTTGGTGTTACAGAAAAAATTGAAAAATACACCATAAGGGGAATTTCAAGAGACGCAATCATATTTGGTCATTGTTCTTACAAAGTGGTGAGTGCTATTTTTCACACAGGGACAAAAGATATAAATCACGGGCATTACATTTGCTTTTTAAGGCAATCTAACGGTTGGCTGAAAGTAGATGATGATAAAGTTGAGAAAAAATCATGGCCTTATAAAGCCAAAGGAGTGTATATGTTATTTTTACACCGACAGTAATTGACACACAAAAATATAATAGAAATAAATAAATGATGATAAAAAAGTTACCAAAAAATTATTTGTAGGTAAAACTTAAATAGGTGAGGGCTCTATTTCAAAAATAATATAATTATAGAAAATTAATGTTAGTCTGTGACAGCAACCGATTTCCAAAAAAGACCCATATCCCCAAAAAACATTCCCAATGTAAAACTATTGGAGGTGAGAGCTATATTCTGCCAAACTTAACAAAAAAATCCCAAATCTTTTGCATACGCTCAGTAAGAGCTGAACCAAACCGATACAATTTTGGTATGTTGTTTTGTATAAAAATTTTGCTTTAATGGTACATTTTCATCAAGTGATTCTATCGCTTCTCACCGCCCCCAAAATTCCTTCCATGAAATTACAACTTGACGTATCATATTCATAACCCACATTTACAGTAAATCTGGACTCGAGCATTTCCAGTCACTCACCTGCGGGCTTTTAATGATAAAATAGTCACTATCTTGCATATATACTTGAAATGAATGCACTATATTCAGACTTAGAAAAGAAGACGAATTGAAACAGAATTAATATAGTATGTAAACATTCACTCGTTTTTGCGAGTACATGCGTATATATAACTATATTGTCATTTACTAAAGCTTCTTCTGGGAGAAAAAATAAAATTTGTTAGTGATTTAAAATAATTTTACACACGCCAAACATACACAAGTACGATACGATCTATTTCTTAATATATACTTAAACTTAATGGAAATAATTGCTAACACCGTATTAAGAAAGGAAAGAAAGGAGTGGAGTAGGTATTATGAGTTGAAAAAAACAACTTATATGTCAACGTCATACAATTGATTTTAGGTAAATTTCTTATAGAAATGTACCTATTGCGATCGTTCACACTTTTGAATTTCGAAAAAATTTCAACGGCATGTTGTTATATGTCTATAAGTTAGTCCAAAAAAACATTTGGTTCAAAAGTTTATATATATATATATATATATATATATATATATATATGGGATATTACGAAATTTGTTAACACGATAGAGGTCGCAGTTTTGATGGTATCAAGTTCATATTTGCTACAAAAATCAATCTTTCAAATGTCTCGGTCGAGTTCGTTATTAGGCAATATCGGGTAAGTAGTTTCAAAATGGTGACCGTTCAAACATTTAAAAAAAATATAAAAAAAGAGCCGTACTGTAAATATCATCAAAAATAATTTTAGGTTATAGATATAATCAGTACCTACAACTTTTGTTCAAAGCAATTTTTCATAAAATACACAGGTAAAAAAATAAAAATTAATAAAGAAAAATAACAAATATTGATAAAACATGAACACTCAATATAAATTTGATGTAATTGTACATTTTCTGGAGATCTTAATATAGACCCTGATTAAAAAAATATATAGTATATTTATTGAAAAGAAATAGGCGAAAAAAAAATTCTACCTTGAAGTGGAACTCGAACCCTGTCTGCTCTATATATTCAACAACCAAAACAAAAACCTCTAACCGCAAGGCTATGACACATACGACAATTTTATGTAATAACATGTATGTATACCAATGAAAAGGTTGTTCAAATTTCACTTCAATGAATTTTGAAAAATTTACCTTTCCGCTGACTACAGGCCATCGGGTTTTTTTATGTTTGTATTTTTACTATTGACCAGGGGCGAGAGGAGGAAGGTGGTGGTACTTCTGATCTGATGAAAAGTTTTACAATTGACGATGCCGATAAAAATACGTTAATATTGCGAATCATAAATGCAGGCAAGTGAGTGACTGGAAATGCTCGAGTCCAGATTTACTGTAAATGTGGGTTATGAATATGATACGTCAAGTTGTAATTTTATGGAAGGAATTTTGGGGGCGGTGAGAAGCGATAGAATCACTTAATGAAAATGTACCATTAAAGCAAAATTTTTATACAAAACAACATACCAAAATTGTATCGGTTTGGTTCAGCTCTTACTGAGCGTATGCAAAAGATTTGGGATTTTTTTGTTAAGTTTGGCAGAATATAGCTCTCACCTCCAATAGTTTTACATTGGGAATGTTTTTTGGGGATAGTTATTATTGAAAAATAATAAACAATCTTATTTTCCGATTTAAAGTTTTTGTTCAATTTCTGCAATTTTATGTGTGGATTGGACATATTATACCTTATTCAGTCATAAGACGCTCAAGGATACATTTTAGACAAAGTTATGAGTGAAAAACATTAAATAGTCTTATTTTCCGATTTAAAGATTTTGTTCAATCTCTGCTCTTTTATGTGTGGATTGGACATACTATACCTTATTAAGTCATAGAATGCTAAAAAGTGACATTTTAGACGAAGTTATGAGTAATATATATTAAATAATCTTATTTTCCGATTTAAAGTTTTTCTTTTTCAATTTCTGCACTTTTATATGT
The DNA here is from genome assembly GCA_958507055.1 of Crioceris asparagi. Lineage (NCBI taxonomy): Eukaryota > Metazoa > Arthropoda > Insecta > Coleoptera > Chrysomelidae > Crioceris > Crioceris asparagi. Next base: position 18,940,926 of record OY293831.1, on the reverse strand, counting down.
GGATTGGACATATTATAACTTATCCAGGCATAAAATGCTGAAAACAGACATTTTAGACGAAGTTATGATTAAAAAATATGAAATAATCTTATTTTCCTTTTTAAAGTTTTTGTTCAATTTCTGCACTTTTATGTGTGGATTAGACATATTATAAATTATACAGTGATAAAAGGCTGAAAACAGACATTTTAGACGAAGTTATGAGCAAAAAATATTAAATAATCTTATTTTTAGATTATAAGTTCTTGTTTTTCAATTTCTGCACTTTTATGTGTGGATTGGAGATATTATAACATATTTAGTCACAAATTGTTTAAAACAGTCATTTAAAATGAAGTAATGAACAATAAATATTAAATAATCTTATTTTCCGATTTAAAGTTTTTCTTTTTCAATTTCTGCACTTTTATATGTGGATTGGACATATTATACCTTATTTAGTCATAAAATGCTGAAAAGCGACATTGTAGACAAAGTTATGAAAAAATTATTAAATATTATTATTTTCCGATTTAAGGATTTTGTTCAATTTCTGCACTTTTCTGTGTGGATTGGACATATTATACCTATTTAGTAATAAAATGCTGAAAAGCGACATTGTAGACGAAGTGAGAAGTAAAAAAATTTTAATAATCTTATTTACCGATTTCAATTTTTTGTTCAATATCTGCTATTTTATGTATGTGTGGATGGGACATATTATAACTTATTCAGTCATAAAATGCTGAGAACATACATTTTAGACGAAGTTATGAGTAAAAAATACTAAATAATCTTATTTCCCGGTTTAATAATTTTTTTCAATCTCTGCTTTTTGATGTGTGGATTGGTAAAATTACACCTTATTTCGTCATCAAATGCTGTGAAGCCACATTTAAGACATAGTTATTATTGAAAAATAATAAATAATCTTATTTTCCGATTTAAAGTTTTTGTTCAATTTCTGAAATTTTATGTGTGGATTGGACATATTATACCTTATTCAGTCATAAGATGCTCAAGGATACATTTTAGACAAAGTTATGAGTGAAAAACATTAAATAGTCTTATTTTCCGATTTAAAGATTTTGTTCAATCTCTGCTCTTTTATGTGTGGATTGGACATACTATACCTTATTAAGTCATAGAATGCTGAAAAGTGATATTTTAAACGAAGTTATGAGTAATATATATTAAATAATCTTATTTTCCGATTTAACGTTTTTTTTTCAATTTCTGCACTTTTATATGTGGATTGGACATATTATAACTTATCCAGGCATAAAATGCTGAAAACAGACATTTTAGACGAAGTTATGATTAAAAAATATGAAATAATCTTATTTTCCTTTTTAAAGTTTTTGTTCAATTTCTGCACTTTTATGTGTGGATTAGACATATTATAAATTATACAGTGATAAAATTCTGAAAACAGACATTTTAGACGAAGTTATGAGCAAAAAATATTAAATAATCTTATTTTCCGATTTAAAGTTTTTCTTTTTCAATTTCTGCACTTTTATATGTGGATTGGACATATTATACCTTATTTAGTCATAAAATGCTGAAAAGCGACATTTTAGACGAAGTCATGAGCAAAAAATATTAAATAATCTTATTTTTAGATTATAAGTTCTTGTTTCTCAATTTCTGCACTTTTATGTGTGGATTGGAGATATTATAACATATTTAGTCACAAAATGTTTAAAACAGTCATTTAAAATGAAGTTATGAACAATAAATATTAAATAATCTTATTTTCCGATTTAAAGTTTTTCTTTCTCAATTTCTGCACTTTTATATGTGGATTGGACATATTATACCTTATTTAGTCATAAAAGCTGAAAAGCGATATTTTAGACAACGTTATGAAAAAATTATTAAATATTATTATTTTCCGATTTAAGGATTTTGTTCAATTTCTGCACTTTTCTGTGTGGATTGGACATATTATACCTTATTTAGTAATAAAATGCTGAAAAGCGACATTTTAGACGAAGTTATGAGCAAAAAATATTAAATAATCTTATTTTCCGATTTAAAGTTTTTCTTTTTCAATTTCTGCACTTTTATATGTGGATTGGACATATTATACCTTATTTAGTCATAAAATGCTGAAAAGCGACATTTTAGACGAAGTCATGAGCAAAAAATATTAAATAAACTTATTTTTAGATTATAAGTTCTTGTTTCTCAATTTCTGCACTTTTATGTGTGGATTGGAGATATTATAACATATTTAGTCACAAAATGTTTAAAACAGTCATTTAAAATGAAGTTATGAACAATAAATATTAAATAATCTTATTTTCCGATTTAAAGTTTTTCTTTCTCAATTTCTGCACTTTTATATGTGGATTGGACATATTATACCTTATTTAGTCATAAAATGCTGAAAAGCGACATTTTAGACAAAGTTATGACAAAATTATTAAATATTATTATTTTCCGATTTAAGGATTTTGTTCAATTTCTGCACTTTTCTGTGTGGATTGGACATATTATACCCTATTTAGTAATAAAATGCTGAAAAGCGACATTGTAGAAGAAGTGAGAAGTAAAAAATTTTAAATAATCTTATTTACCGATTTCAATTTTTTTGTTCAATTTCTGCTCTTTTATGTATGTGTGGATGGGACATATTATAACTTATTCAGTCATAAAATGCTGAGAACATACATTTTAGACGAAGTTATGAGTAAAAAATACTAAATAATCTTATTTCCCGGTTTAATAATTTTTTTCAATCTCTGCTTTTTTACGTGTGGATTGGAAAAATTATACCTTATTTCGTCATCAAATGCTGTAAAGCCACATTTAAGACTTAGTTATTATTGAAAAATAATAAATAATCTTATTTTCCGATTTAAAGTTTTTGTTCAATTTCTGCAATTTTATGTGTGGATTGGACATATTATACCTTATTCAGTCATAAGATGCTCAAGAATACATTTTAGACAAAGTTATGAGTGAAAAACATTAAATAGTCTTATTTTCCGATTTAAAGATTTTGTTCAATCTCTGCTCTTTTATGTGTGGATTGGACATACTATACCTTATTAAGTCATAGAATGCTGGAAAATGACATTTTAGACGAAGTTATGAGTAATATATAATAAATAATCATATTTTCGGATTTAAAGTTTTTCTTTTTCAATTTCTGCACTTTTATATGTGGATTGGACATATTATAACTTATCCAGGCATAAAATGCTGAAAACAGACATTTTAGACGAAGTTATGATTAAAAAATATGAAATAATCTTATTTTCCTTTTTAAAGTTTTTGTTCAATTTCTGCACTTTTATGTGTGGATTAGACATATTATAAATTATACAGTGATAAAAGGCTGAAAACAGACATTTGAGACGAAGTTATGAGCAAAAAATATTAAATAATCTTATTTTCCGATTTAAAGTTTTTCTTTTTCAATTTCTGCACTTTTATATGTGGATTGGACATATTATAACTTATTTAGTCATAAAATGCTGAAAAGCTACATTTTAGACGAAGTTATGAGCAAAAAATATTAAATAATCTTATTTTTAGATTATAAGTTCTTGTTTTTCTATTTCTGCACTTTTATGTGTGGATTGGAGATATTATAACATATTTAGTCACAAATTGTTTAAAACAGTCATTTAAAATGAAGTAATGAACAATAAATATTAAATAATCTTATTTTCCGATTTAAAGTTTTTCTTTTTCAATTTCTGCACTTTTATATGTGGATTGGACATATTATACCTTATTTAGTCATAAAATGCTGAAAAGCGACATTGTAGACAAAGTTATGAAAAAATTATTAAATATTATTATTTTCCGATTTAAGGATTTTGTTCAATTTCTGCACTTTTCTGTGTGGATTGGACATATTATACCTATTTAGTAATAAAATGCTGAAAAGCGACATTGTAGACGAAGTGAGAAGTAAAAAATTTTTAATAATCTTATTTACCGATTTCAATTTTTTGTTCAATATCTGCTCTTTTATGTATGTGTGGATGGGACATATTATAACTTATTCAGTCATAAAATGCTGAGAACATACATTTTAGACGAAGTTATGAGTAAAAAATACTAAATAATCTTATTTCCCGGTTTAATAATTTTTTTCAATCTCTGCTTTTTGATGTGTGGATTGGAAAAATTATACCTTATTTCGTCATCAAATGCTGTGAAGCCACATTTAAGACATAGTTATTATTGAAAAATAATAAATAATCTTATTTTCCGATTTAAAGTTTTTGTTCAATTTCTGAAATTTTATGTGTGGATTGGACATATTATACCTTATTCAGTCATAAGATGCTCAAGGATACATTTTAGACAAATTTATGAGTGAAAAACATTAAATAGTCTTATTTTCCGATTTAAAGATTTTGTTCAATCTCTGCTCTTTTATGTGTGGATTGGACATATTATAACTTATCCAGGCATAAAATGCTGAAAACAGACATTTTAGACGAAGTTATGATTAAAAAATATGAAATAATCTTATTTTCCGATTTAAAGTTTTTCTTTCTCAATTTCTGCACTTTTATATGTGGATTGAACATATTATACCTTATTTAGTCATAAAATGCTGAAAAGCGACATTTTAGACAAAGTTATGAAAAAATTATTAAATATTATTATTTTCCGATTTAAGGATTTTGTTCAATTTCTGCACTTTTCTGTGTGGATTGGACATATTATACCTTATTTAGTAATAAAATGCTGAAATGCGACATTTTAGACGAAGTTATGAGCAAAAAATATTAAATAATCTTATTTTCCGATTTAAAGTTTTTCTTTTTCAATTTCTGCACTTTTATATGTGGATTGGACATATTATACCTTATTTAGTCATAAAATGCTGAAAAGCGACATTTTAGACAAAGTAATGACAAAATTATTAAATATTATTATTTTCCGATTTAAGGATTTTGTTCAATTTCTGCACTTTTCTGTGTGGATTGGACATATTATACCCTATTTAGTAATAAAATGCTGAAAAGCGACATTGTAGAAGAAGTGAGAAGTAAAAAATTTTAAATAATCTTATTTACCGATTTCAATTTTTTTGTTCAATTTCTGCTCTTTTATGTATGTGTGGATGGGACATATTATAACTTATTCAGTCATAAAATGCTGAGAACATACATTTTAGACGAAGTTATGAGTAAAAAATACTAAATAATCTTATTTCCCGGTTTAATAATTTTTTTCAATCTCTGCTTTTTTACGTGTGGATTGGAAAAATTATACCTTATTTCGTCATCAAATGCTGTAAAGCCACATTTAAGACATAGTTATTATTGAAAAATAATAAATAATCTTATTTTCCGATTTAAAGTTTTTGTTCAATTTCTGCAATTTTATGTGTGGATTGGACATATTATACCTTATTCAGTCATAAGATGCTCAAGAATACATTTTAGACAAAGTTATGAGTGAAAAACATTAAATAGTCTTATTTTCCGATTTAAAGATTTTGTTCAATCTCTGCTCTTTTATGTGTGGATTGGACATACTATACCTTATTAAGTCATAGAATGCTGGAAAATGACATTTTAGACGAAGTTATGAGTAATATATAATAAATAATCATATTTTCGGATTTAAAGTTTTTCTTTTTCAATTTCTGCACTTTTATATGTGGATTGGACATATTATAACTTATCCAGGCATAAAATGCTGAAAACAGACATTTTAGACGAAGTTATGATTAAAAAATATGAAATAATCTTATTTTCCTTTTTAAAGTTTTTGTTCAATTTCTGCACTTTTATGTGTGGATTAGACATATTATAAATTATACAGTGATAAAAGGCTGAAAACAGACATTTGAGACGAAGTTATGAGCAAAAAATATTAAATAATCTTATTTTCCGATTTAAAGTTTTTCTTTTTCAATTTCTGCACTTTTATATGTGGATTGGACATATTATAACTTATTTAGTCATAAAATGCTGAAAAGCTACATTTTAGACGAAGTTATGAGCAAAAAATATTAAATAATCTTATTTTTAGATTATAAGTTCTTGTTTTTCAATTTCTGCACTTTTATGTGTGGATTGGAGATATTATAACATATTTAGTCACAAATTGTTTAAAACAGTCATTTAAAATGAAGTAATGAACAATAAATATTAAATAATCTTATTTTCCGATTTAAAGTTTTTCTTTTTCAATTTCTGCACTTTTATATGTGGATTGGACATATTATACCTTATTTAGTCATAAAATGCTGAAAAGCGACATTGTAGACAAAGTTATGAAAAAATTATTAAATATTATTATTTTCCGATTTAAGGATTTTGTTCAATTTCTGCACTTTTCTGTGTGGATTGGACATATTATACCTATTTAGTAATAAAATGCTGAAAAGCGACATTGTAGACGAAGTGAGACGTAAAAAATTTTTAATAATCTTATTTACCGATTTCAATTTTTTGTTCAATATCTGCTCTTTTATGTATGTGTGGATGGGACATATTATAACTTATTCAGTCATAAAATGCTGAGAACATACATTTTAGACGAAGTTATGAGTAAAAAATACTAAATAATCTTATTTCCCGGTTTAATAATTTTTTTCAATCTCTGCTTTTTGATGTGTGGATTGGAAAAATTATACCTTATTTCGTCATCAAATGCTGTAAAGCCACATTTAAGACATAGTTATTATTGAAAAATAATAAATAATCTTATTTTCCGATTTAAAGTTTTTGTTCAATTTCTGCAATTTTATGTGTGGATTGGACATATTATACCTTATTCAGTCATAAGATGCTCAAGAATACATTTTAGACAAAGTTATGAGTGAAAAACATTAAATAGTCTTATTTTCCGATTTAAAGATTTTGTTCAATCTCTGCTCTTTTATGTGTGGATTGGACATACTATACCTTATTAAGTCATAGAATGCTGGAAAATGACATTTTAGACGAAGTTATGAGTAATATATAATAAATAATCATATTTTCGGATTTAAAGTTTTTCTTTTTCAATTTCTGCACTTTTATATGTGGATTGTACATATTATAACTTATCCAGGCATAAAATGCTGAAAACAGACATTTTAGACGAAGTTATGATTAAAAAATATGAAATAATCTTATTTTCCTTTTTAAAGTTTTTGTTCAATTTCTGCACTTTTATGTGTGGATTAGACATATTATAAATTATACAGTGATAAAAGGCTGAAAACAGACATTTGAGACGAAGTTATGAGCAAAAAATATTAAATAATCTTATTTTCCGATTTAAAGTTTTTCTTTTTCAATTTCTGCACTTTTATATGTGGATTGGACATATTATACCCTATTTAGTAATAAAATGCTGAAAAGCGACATTGTAGACGAAGTGAGAAGTAAAAAATTTTAAATAATCTTATTTACCGATTTAAATTTTTTTGTTCAATTTCTGCTCTTTTATGTATGTGTGGATGGGACATATTATAACTTATTCAGTCATAAAATGCTGAGAACATACATTTTTGACGAAGTTATGAGTAAAAAATACTAAATAATCTTATTTTCAGATTTGAAGCTAAGTTAAATTTCTGCATTTTTATGTGTGGATTGGACATATACCTTATTTAGTCATAAATTGTTGAAAACAGACATTTTAGATGAAGTTATGATCAAAAATTATCAAATAATCTTATTTTCCGATTTAAAGTTTTTATTTTTCAATTACTGCTTTTTTATGTGTGGATTGGACATATTATACCTTAATTAGTCATAAAATATTGAAAAGAGACATTTTAAACGAAGCTATGAGAAAAAAATATTAAATATTATTATATTGTTTCCAGATTTAAAGTTTTTGTTCAATTTCTGCACTTTTATGTGTGGATTGGACATATACCTTATTTAGTCATAAATTGTTGAAAACAGACATTTTAGATGAAGTTATGATCAAAAATTATCAAATAATCTTATTTTCCGATTTAAAGTAAAGTTTTAATTTTTCAATTACTGCTTTTTATGTGTGGATTGGACATATTATACCTTAATTAGTCATAAAATGTTGAAAAGAGACATTTTAGATGAAGTTATGATTAAAAAATATTATATAATCTTATTTTCCGATTAATGTTTTTCTTTTTCAATTTCTGCTCTTTTATGTGTGGATTGGACATAGTATACCTTATTTAGTCATAAAATGCTGAAAAGCGACATCTTAGACGAAGTTATGATCAAAAAATATTAAATAATCTTATTTTCCGATTTAAGGATTTTGTTCAATTTCTGCACTTTTCTGTGTGGATTGGACATATTATACCCTATTTAGTAATAAAATGCTGAAAAGCGACATTGTAGACGAAGTGAGAAGTAAAAAATTTTAAATAATCTTATTTACCGATTTCAATTTTTTTGTTCAATTTCTGCTCTTTTATGTATGTGTGGATGGGACATATTATAACTTATTCAGTCATAAAATATATATATATAAAGAAGGATGTCGATGATCACATTGTCAAAAGCTCCTTGCACATCAAGAAACGCTGCAAGTACTTCTTTTCTAACGAGAAAAGCTTCCTCCACAGCTAATGATAAGTTCATAAGGTTGTCGATACAGGATCTGCCTTTTCTAAAACCGTTTTGGCTCCGTGGTAAGAGGTCGCGCGATTCCACCCACCATTCCAATCTATTTTTCACCATAGTTTCGAGAAGCTTGCATGTGCAGGAAGTTAATGCAATTGGTCGGAAGTTCTCGCCATCAGCCTTCTTTATGTAGTGTAAGAACGATTTTTTCCAATCATCGGGGTACATATTGAGAGCATACATTCTATTATATGTGTCAAGTAACAGGAGTTTATATTTAATCGGCATTTTTTGAAGGATCTCGAAATCTATTCCATCAATTCCCGGTGCTGACTTGCTGTTTTTTTGGTGCAAGGCCACATTAAGTTCCAAAAATGTAAATCCGTCATCAAAAAGCTGATTTTCTTCATGACTGGGGAGCCAATGTGGATTAGTTGCTGCCCAGGGTGGACTGATTTTGTTCATGGTTTCTTCAATTTTTGTAAATTCCTGTAGGTTGCAACTGGAGTGCTGCGAAATTACTTTGACCCAGCTGTTCTTGAATATTTTACACTTATTCCAAACGTATGTAGGATCAGTTCTGATATTGAGGCTGCTGGCGAATTGTTTGAATTTTTCCTTTTTTTTCATTTTCAGTAATCTTCTGGCTTCTGCACATATCTTTTTGTAGTTTATTAAGTCTTGGAAGTCACCTGAGCGGAACCATTTTCTGAAGGCTGCCCTGCGAGATTTTACTATTTTATTGCATTCAGCATCCCACCATGGGACGGGATTCTTTTGGACGATGTTCTTTTTCTTTGGAGTAGAATTCGAGATAGCATCAGATACTGTTTTTATGAAGAAGTTGTACTGGTCCGTGGGCAGGAGATTCTCATAACTGTGACTTAAAAATTCATGATATGACATATCCAGTGACGTGTGGAATTTGGTCCAATCAGTGCGGAGGCTTTTCATTTTGAAAGATTTCTTTTGGTATTTAATTTTTTCAATAGTTAAAGAGACAGAAAGTGGTAAGTGGTCGGAACCCATCGTTTCTTCTTCTGTAGCTACTTGAATTTTATCACTAATACTAAAAGAAGAGAATACCAGATCAATATTGGACTTGAGTTTCGTGCGTGCGTCTAGATGAGTGCTTGTGTTTGTGTTATGTAGGAACATATCTTGCTTATCAGCCTCACTGTAGAGCTTAATTCCATTTCCATCTGTGTAGCTACAGTTCCAAGCAGTGTGATGAGCGTTGAAGTCTCCTAAGAAAATGTAATTTTCTCGGGCACTGACTTCTCGAACAATAGATTGCCACTTCTTAGCAGGTAAAATTTGCCCTGGTTGCCTGTAACATGCTATCAAATCAAATGGTGTAGACGACGAAGAGATATGAATTCCACTCATTTCTACTGATTGATCGTGACTTACTATGTTCTCAATTTCTTTAAAGGCAATATTTTTACGTACGAGCATTATAATACCTCCACCTCTGGCATACGTTCTGTCTTTCCTAACTGAGAGAAATCCAGGACAGGAAAACAGCACATGTGGTGATAGCCAAGTTTCAACACAGACAATTATGTCGTAACTTGAACAGATACGTAGAATTTCTAGACGTCGGGGGGCAATACTTCGACAGTTCCAGAAAAAAATCTTCAGGTTGTTGAAGTTGTTGAATTGAGATGATAATATTAGAAGAGAACTAGAAAGTAGGTGTAGTAGGGGAGCTAATATTTGTGTAATGTTCGTCTTGGTCCATTTGATCGGAGTGGCAGGAGTCAGAGTTTTCCCATGTAGAATTATCGGATTCACTTTCAAGTTTTTTTATAATCTTTGTGAATTTTGTTTTAAGACTTCGATTCGGTAGGGATAGATATAGTTTTCTCATCATTTTAGCCATTTCATTAGGTTTGAGTTGAAGATTTGATAAGTTTTCCCGTATGTTATGGTTATCGAATGTTTTGTCAAGAAATTCGGATAATTGAGAGTAGCTGTATTCAAATGCTTCTGGGTTGTCTTCTATAATTTTCTTGATGTTTGGAATTTCACATGTTTTGGTTGCTGTATTTTCTTTTGTAGGAGTCTTTTCGTTTGGAGTAATTTTTATTTTTTTACGGGGCTGCCGGGGTATTGGTGGATCAGGGGTGCTGAATTGAGTTTTCTGCGATGAGGCGTTAGATAGAGTTTCTGACAGATCTCGTTTTTGGTTTGTGCTAACTGCTTCCGATGATGGAGAGATTTCAAGAGGTGATTCATTAGAAATAACTGGTATAGAAGTATTGGGAGGTTGGCTTTCAGAAATTGATTGGTCCGTATTGTTAGTGTTTGTGTTGACATTTGGGCAAGATTTTGCCAGGTGCCCTTCAGCTCTGCACGTGAAGCAAGTTAAGTTATCCAGTGATGGATATATCCAGTATGATGTTTCGAGATATTCTAATTTTATAGCGGTTGGTATTTTATTGATGTCTTCTGGTTTAATATAGACTTGTCTGCGGAAACTACTTATGTGTTGGAATCTCTGAAGGGGACAACCCGCTCGTAGTGTTGTTATTTTGGAAGTCAGGGTTATATTCAGATCTTTAAGTTTATCTTCAAGTAGACTGTTGGGAATAAATGGGTGAATGTTAGAGAGAATCAGCCTTTTATTATTGGTCAGTAGTGAACGAATTGCAATTTTCATTCCGTTAATATCGATTGTTCGGTGTTTTTGAACGAGGTCATTAGCAACTTTAACACTAGATAGATACATGCATACCCTGTTATTTGATATTCTGGACAGGTGCCGGATGTCTTCTGGACTACATAGATCGGCGATGGCAATTGCATAATTTTGAATGGGTATTCCTTCAACTGCATCTAGAATTATGGCTTGTTCTCTTGTTGGTAAGTTTTCGGTTTGGAGAGCTTTTGAGAATGTCTTTGTAGTTTTATCTTGCAGTTGGATTGAATTCTCTGTAGTCAGTGAATCCATATTGTTGTTAATAAGTATGTGTAGTAAATACACTCAACAGGTGTACGCCCCGAGGGGCCTTGGCGTGAGCGAATTCCTTGGCTCGCGAGAAAATATATTGGTAAATAGAAAACATACACGGTGTACAGGAACTCGCGAAACAGACCAATGGTTAACACGACCTATCTGCTACGATGCTCGATATCGACTCATTAAATAATCTTATTTTCCTATTGAAAGTTTTTGTTCAATATCTGCACTTTTATGTGTGGACTGCACATATTATACCTTATTTAGTCAGAAAATGCTGCAAACAGACATTTCAGATAAAGTTAGGTGCAAATATATTAAATAATCTTATTTTCCGATTTAAAGTTTTTGTTCAATTTCTGCACGCTTATGTGTGTATTGGACATATAATACCTTATTTAGTCATAAAATGCTGAAAAGCAACATTTTTGACGAAGTTATGAGTAAAAAATATAATATAATCCTATTTTCCTATTTGAAGATTTTCTACAATTTCTGCACTTTTTTTGTGTGGATTAGACATATTATATCTAATTTAGTCATAAAATGCTGAAAACAGACATTTCAGACGAAGTTGTGTGCAAAAACTATTAAATAATCTTGTTTTCCGATTCAAGGTTTTTTTCCAATTTCTACTTTTTTATATGTGGATTGGACATATACCTTATTTAGTCATAATATGATGAAAACAGACATTTCAGACGCAGTTATGAGTAAAATATATTAAATAATCTTATTTTCCTATTTAAAGTTCTTGTTCAATTTCTGCACTTTTATGTGTGGATTGGACATATTATACCATATATAGTCATGAAATGCTGTAAGGCTACATTTTAGATGAAGTTATCAGTAAGAAATATTAAAAAATCTTATTTTCCGATTTAAAGTTTTTCTTCAATTTCTGCACGCTTATGTGTGGATTGGACATATTATACCTTATTTAGTCATAATATGCTGAAAACAGACATTTCAGGCGCAGTAATGAGTAAAAAATATTAAATAATCTTATTTTCCTATTTAAAGTTCTTGTTCAATTTCTGCACTTTTATGTGTGGATTGGACATATTATACCTTATTTAGTCATAAAATGCTGAAAAGTGACATTTTAGACGTAGTTATAAGTGAAAAATATTAAATAATCTTATTTTTTGATTTTGAGTTTTTATTTTTCAATTTCTGCACTTTTATGTGTGGTTTGGAAATATTATACCTTATTTAGTCACAAGATGCTTAAAACAGACATTTTGGATGAAGTTATGAGCAAAAAATATTAAACAATCTTACTTTCCGATTTAAAGTTTTTCTACAATTTCTGCACGCTTATGTGTGGACTGGAAATATTATACCTTATTTAGTCATAAAATGCTGAAAACAGACATTTCAGACGAAGCTATGTGCAAAAAATATTGAATAATCTTGTTTTCAGATTCAAAGTTTTTTTCCAATCTCTGCTTTTTATATGTTGATTGGACATATACCTTATTTAGTCATAAAATGCTGAAGGGATACATTTTAGATGAATTTATGAGTGAAAAATATTAAATAGTCTTATTTTCGGATTTAAAGCTCATTTTTTCAATTTCTGCTCTTTTATGAGTGTATTGGACATATTATACATTATTTAGTCATAGAATGCTGAAAAGTGACATTTTAGACGAAGTTATGTGTAAAAGATATTAAATAATCTTATTTTCCGATCTAAGGTTTTTGTCCAATTTCTGTTCTTTTATGTGTGTATTGGACATATTATAACTTATTCAGTCATAAAATGCTGAGAACAGACATTTTAGACAAAGTTATGAGTAAAAAATATTAAATAATCTTATTTTCGGAACTATGGTTTTCTTTTTCAATTTCTGTTCTTCTATGAGTGGACTGGGTATATTATACCTTATTTAGTCATAAAATGCTGGATAGAGACATTTTAGTCGAAGTTATGTTTAATAAATAATAAATAAACTTATTTTCCTATTTAAAGTTCTTGTTAAACTTCTGCTCTTTTATGTGTGGATTATACATATTATACCTTATATAGTGATAAGATGCTGAAAACAGACATGTTAGACGAACTTATGAGCCAAAAATATTAAATAATCTTGTTTTCCGATTTAAAGTTATTTTTTTATGTCTGCTTTTTTATGTGTGATTGGAAATATTATACCTTATTTAGTCATAAAATGCTGATAGGCGACATTTTAGACGAAGTTATGAGCAAAAAATATTAAATAATCTTAGTTTCGGATCTATGATTTTCTTTTTCAATTTATGTTCTTCTATGAGTGGACTGGACATATTATACCTTACTTAGTCATAAAATGCTGGAAAGCGACATTTTAGACGAAGTTATCTGTAAAAAATATTAAATAATCTTTTTTTCCTATTTAAAGTTTTTTTTCAATTTCTGCTCTTTTATGTGTGGATTGGACATAATATATCTTATTCAGTCATAAAATGCTGAAAACATACATTTTTGGCGAAGTTATGATTAAAAAATATTGAATAATCTTATTTTCCGATTTAAAGTTTTTGTTCAATCTCTGAAATTTTATGTGTGGATTGGACATATTATACATTATTTAGTCATAAAATGCTGAAAAGCGACATTTTAGTCGAAATTATGATTAAAAAATATTAAATAATCTTATTTAACGAGTTAAAGTTTTTGTTCAATATCTGCACTTTTATGTGTGGACTGCACATATTATACCTTATTTATTCAGAAAATGCTGCAAACAGACATTTCAGATAAAGTTAGGTGCAAAAAATATTAAATAATCTTATTTTCCGATTTAAAGTTTTTGTTCAATTTCTGCACGTTTATGTGTGTATTGGACATATAATACCTTATTTAGTCATAAAAAGCTGAAAAGCGACATTTTTGACGAATTTATGAGTAAGAAATATAATATAATCTTATTTTCCTATTTGAAGTTTTTCTACAATTTCTGCACATTTTTGTGTGGATTGGACATATTATATCTAATTTAGTCATAAAATGCTGAAAACAGACATTTCATACGAAGTTGTGTGCAAAAAATATTAAATAATCTTGTTTTCCGATTCAAAGTTTTTTTCCAATTTCTGCTTTTTTATATGTGGATTGGACATATTATACCTTATTGAGTCACAAAATGATTTAAACAGACATTTTGGATGAAGTTATGAGCAAAAAATATTAAACAATCTTATTTTCCGATTTAAAGTTTTTCTTCAATTTCTGCACGCTTATGTTTGGACTGGAAATATTATGCCTTATTTAGTCATAAAATGCTGAAAACAGACATTTCAGACGAAGTTATGTGCAAAAAATATTAAATAATCTTGTTTTCAGATTCAAAGTTTCTTTCCAATCTCTGCTTTTTTATATGTTGATTGGACATATACCAGTAAATGAGCTGCACGGGTTCGGGACCAAAATCGAATCGAAAATTTTACATGTAATTTCCCATAAGGAATGCTAAGGTCAATAAATATTTTTTACAAAAAATTGGACCGACGTTATAGTTGATGCACTGAAAAGTATAAAATAATATTACTTCTATTGGTGATGGTACTTTTGAAGTTGTGCAGTTCCAGTTAGATTGATAGCTTTTGGCACCAACTTCACAAGTACCATCACCAATAGAAGTAATATTATTTTATACTTTTCAGTGCATCAACTATAACGTCGGTCCAATTTTTTGTAAAAAATATTTATTTCACACTTTTGAGTGTAACATTAGTCCCGAAAATCGTTGAACGTTCACTATACCATATCAATGAAGATAATACTTATCCTATTACCCACGTATATTCCTTGCTTGTAGTGGTTATTATTGAGATCTCAGAACATCGCGGCGGAAATACGCTTGAATATTTTAGTTGTTACCATTTAACACCGATTTAACTCGAAAACCGTAATTCTAAGGAAAAAATGTTCATTATAAATGTTGCTACAAATAATTATATCTTTCATGTAGTATCGAAAAATTTTCAATTTTCGAAAGAAATTGTCCTCTCCACATAGCAAAAATACATAATTAACATGCGTCTATCTCGAAAACCGTAACACTTTTGAAAAAATGTTCAATTTAAACGTTTCCGGATATTGTCCTATCTTTAATTATACCAACTCAGATTTTCGATTTTCGAGAAAATTCGCCCCCACCACCCCTTCGGGGGCGGTTTTCGGAGGGAAGGAGATTTCGGATTTGCGTTTTTATGAATATGGGACCATTTCTCAATCCCCTTCTTTCAAATGAATCCAAAATGATCAAAATCGGAGATCGTCTACTATATAAAAGGCGCGCACGAACCAAAAAAAAAAAAAAAAAAAAAGCAGACAGTCGAATTGTATACCTCCTCCGTTCGGGGTTCGTCGGTCAAAAATAGCGAAATTGGCTCTTTTGACCTTGAACATTGGAAGACTACTTCCCGCGCTCTGGTCAGCCACGCCCCTTCGGCGGGAAATTTAAATTTGAAAGCTGCGCAATCTGGCCGGGGAACAAGCAGCTGACGCCATCTTGGAAGCGGGGGAAATTGACAGCCGGCATGGGATGCAAAGAATTTGTCATCAGAGTCATCAGACATCCAAGGAGCATAGTCATCCAGAAGTCGCAGGTAGCATCAACATCGCCGAGCAGTTGGATTGAGGATGACGTCATGCTGGCAGGAATGAAATGTTCTCAATAATCTCACTGAATCATCAACAACCCAAATATAACGGCATGCTTCGGTAATATCACAGTTGTGAAAAGAGGTTGATAGACCGCACCCACCGCAAATTGTTGTCGAATATTACAACGACATGCTGCGGTGATAACAGTCAGCTGTTATGATAAGAGGTTGAATGAATGCTAGAATAATTATTTCTACAAAATCAACATTATTATTATTTATAAGGTACATAAGGATCATATATTTCTTATCATTTGTTTATCACACATGTAATAATGAATTTTATCATATCAGTAAACAAGATGTGGAATTGATTTAAATTAATATGCATATTTCTCATAACTGGGAAAAAGGTACAAATATCAAGAAAAATGAAGCAAGTATCTCAAAAAAAAAATGAGTGAAAATGAGAGAAAATGGTTCAAATATCAGGAAAAATGAGTCAAGTAACTACAAAATAGCTATGTGAGATGTGAAAAATGACAGAAAGAAATGCAATATACATGAAATGAGCGAGAAAAATAGCGTAAATATCAAGAAAAATGATATGTCAGCAGGATTGGTAGAGTTAACATCAGTGCGCATGCGTGCACAATGCTATATAAAGGTTGGTATCACAAAACTTACTCATTCAGTCATTGACTTCCGAACGAGTAAGATGTGTCTCTTCAATAATTTAGTAAAACAAATTGCAGTAATATTAGGACTTTTATCATCTCAATATGATGATAATGAGGCTCGCAAAGGATTAAATGAGTGTGCTAAGGCGCTAAAACGCATTAAAAATGCTATGAGATATGCCAAGAGTGTGGGTGAGAAACAGCATCTAGAAGCATGTTCAAGAAATATCCGAACATTGAGGAATCAGATTAAAGCTGAAGGAAAGAAGGGAACAGGGCTAATTTCTAGGCCAAATACTGCAAGAGATCGAGTTTGCTGGAACGAAAGTGAGTCGGCATTTGACGGACGCATTCGCACAGGAATCATCTCTAACCTCCAACATAAAGACTCCCTCACATTCCTTCAAGACTGTTTTAAACTCTTTAGACCTCGTATAATCAATGCTCTGAGGAAAGATGAAGCCATCAAGGTCAACGTAGTATTCGGAGGCGAGTTTGAAATAGTGAAAGGTGATCGAGTGTTAACAGAATATAAATATATCACTACCTCCAATTCACCCATCTATCGTGAGACAGATATCGAGAAGTGGTTCATCTCAAAGGTCATCACCACCCTCCTCAAAGACTTAGAAGAATTTCAAGAGAGAGATAGTGGATGGGCACTGAAGCGAGTTATGAATTTAGGAGTGAACATTAACAAATTTACACCTCAGCTGGGCTCATCATATATTGAGCTACCACTACAGATTAAGAAGAAGGAAGCCTGCGTTAATGTTAAAAACGATGATCAAGCCTGCATTGCAAGGGCAGTTACTTCAGCGCTATATCCTGCTAAGAATCATTCTGATCGCACATCTTCTTACCCCCACTACTCATCTGTACTAAAATTAAAAGGTATTCAGTTTCCAATGACCATCAAACAGATTCCATTATTTGAGAAGCAGAACAACATTTCCATCAACGTATACATTCTCCAAGAGGAGAAAAAGACATTCACCACATTACCACCATACCTCACCAAGGAAAAGCGTGAGAAATATGTGAATCTACTACTTATTCAGGACAGATATGATGATACTGAGGGCCCTGTCAAATACCATTATGTATGGATCAAAAATCTCTCCAGGTTTCTATCCAACCAACTTAGTAAAGAAAAGCATCAAAAGTTCTTTTGCGAACGCTGCCTCCACTATTTTAGATCTCCAGAAGAATTGGATAAACATTTGGAAGACTGTCAAAATATTAATGAAACAGCCATAAAGATGCCCAAACCAGGAAGGTACATCCTTAAATTCAAACATTTTAAAAATAAGGAAAAAGCTCCTTTTGTTGTATATGCTGATTTGGAGAGTGTCTTGGAAAAAAATGATGACCCAAAGAAACCACAACGTCACGTTCCAGCTGCGATTGGCTATTATGTTAAGTGTTTCTCGACCACTCCCTTAGTTTTTTCCGATCTTACCGCGGACAGGACTGTATGCAGTGGTTGGCTAATGAGATAGGCAGTTTAGCGGAAGATATGGCTACAGTCTTCTGGTGCTCATATAACATCCATATGACATATGAACAGGAAACAGAGTATCAAAAAGCTACTCACTGTCACATCTGCGTGAAATCATTAAGCCCTGAAGATAAGAAAGTGAGAGATCACAACCACTTGTTACCTGAAAACAATTATAGAGGAGCAGCGCACGAGGGATGCAACATCAATTACAAGGACAGCCATATGGTTCCAGTTGTCTTCCACAATCTATCAGGCTATGATGCTCATTTCATAGTTACAGACATTGCTACGAAGATTGGGGGAAAAGTTGACCTACTGCCCATTACAAAGGAGAAGTATATCTCATTTACCAAACATATAGATGATTATCCTATTCAGTTCCGTTTCATAGACAGTTTTCGATTCATGGCTTCCTCCTTGGACAAGTTGGCATCATATTTACCGGAATTTCCAAATCTGAAGACACAGTTTCCTGAAGTAGATGAAATGCATTTTTCACTTTTAACGAAGAAAGGAGTAATGCCATATGATTACATCGACTCCTTCGACCGTTTTTCTGAAACGAATCTACCACCAATTGATGCTTTCTATAATAAATTAGAGAATAAACCATGTCCTCGCCGACTCTACCGACGAGCCCAAGATGTTTGGAGCAGCTTCTCATGTGAAAATTTGGGAGAATACGTTGATTTATATATGAAGACTGATATTCTACTCTTGGCTGATGTATTTGAGATGTTCCGCACAAGCTGTCTGAACACGTATAATTTAGATCCAGCTCACTATTTTACATTACCAGGCTTCACTTGGGATGCCATGCTGAAGCATACAGGAATCGAGCTGGAGCTGTTAACCGATGCTGATATGTTTCTGTTTATTGAACGAGGCATTCGAGGAGGTTTGAGCCAAGTATGTAGTAAAACACAGGCTAAAACTAACAACATGTATATCAATAATTATGACCCATCGAAGCCAAAAACATTTTTGATGTGCTTTGACATAAACAACCAATATGGATGGGCAATGTCACAATATCTACCGTATGGAGGTTTTGAATGGGCTGATACTAACATTGATGTCGCATCAATACCTGATGATGCAGATGAAGGATATTTTTTGGAAGTAGACCTAGACTATCCTAAA
This sequence comes from Crioceris asparagi, assembly GCA_958507055.1. Taxonomy (NCBI): domain Eukaryota; kingdom Metazoa; phylum Arthropoda; class Insecta; order Coleoptera; family Chrysomelidae; genus Crioceris; species Crioceris asparagi. The sequence goes on along the minus strand of OY293831.1, from coordinate 18,921,522 downwards.
CATCTTCATGATAAACATAAAGACATACCCTTCTGCCCACAACATATTAATCCTAGGACGCTGAAGACTTCTAGGAATGTTAACGAGCCAACAAAATTAATGGCTACATTGTATGATAAACATAAGTATGTTATACATTATGTAGCACTCAAGCAGGCATTGGAACACGGGCTTGTGCTTAAAAAGATTCATCGAGCATTAACATTCAAGCAGAGTCCTTGGCTTAAAAGTTACATTGATCTCAACACCGAACTTAGGAAGAAGGCAAAACATGAGTTTGAAAAAAATCTGTTTAAATTGATGAACAATTCTGTTTTTGGGAAGACGAAGGAGAACGTTAGGAAACGTGTGAACATCAAGCTTCTTACTGAGTGGACTGGAAGATATGGTGCTGAGTCATACATCTCTAAACCTGAGTTCAAGGCTGCTACAGTTTTTAATGAGAACCTAGTTGCAGTGGAATTAAAGAAACTGCAGGTATGGTTAAATAAACCAATTTATGTTGGACAATCCATCCTTGATCTAGCTAAAACTACCATCTACGATTTTCATTATGGTTACATGCGACAACGTTATGGTGATGAATGCTCTGTACTCTACACAGACACAGATTCCCTGATATATGAACTCCATCAGGATCCATATATATTAATGAGAGAAGATTGTCATAGATATTTTGATACTAGCGAATATCCTCAAGATAATCACTATGGAATACCTTAAGTAAATAAGAAGGTACTTGGAATGATGAAAGATGAGAATAATGGCGTTCCAATGATAGCTTATGTAGGGCTCAGGTCCAAGTTATATACTACAAAAGTGCATACGACCGATCATGATTTAGAAAAGATGATAAAACATCTGATGGAAGATGAGTATGAAGAGGATGAAATTGCTGAGAAAATAAGAAATTTTGGAGTGACCAAGAAGGCCAAAGGGGTAAAATCTTCAATCGTTAAGACCGAGATAACTTTCGAAGACTATATTGAATGCTTAGAAGGGTTTCAAAAGAAGACGTTTACTCAAAACCTTATCAGATCTGACAAGCACGAGGTCCATTCAATAACACAAGAAAAAATAGCTCTCAGTCCTGATGATGATAAGCGTTTCCTTGTTTATGGAACAGATGACACACTTTCATGGGGACATTATCAAATATGTGAAGCTATGGATATAAACTAATTATGTTTTTTATATCTTTTATATTTTTGACAATAAAAATAAAATAAAAATCTCGTTTCTTATTTCTTTAACTCTACCCTTCAAAATTCTCTATATAAATCCTAAAAACGACAAATTCTCTTCATTCATAATCGAGACGTCTAACAGTAAACATGCCTATAATGTGGGATTGCAGAAGAGACTGCAGTTCAGATTACACACCTGATCTCAAAGATAAATGTAAAATATGTGAGAAAGCTGCATTTACAGTAGTATCTAAATACAAACGCGATAGACACGGTATAGGCTACTATAGCTTCACATCCTACTGCTACGATTGCTATGAATTGCATTCTGGTATACAGGAAGCAGCAAGATTTAGGCATATGCAAAACCAGGCGTTAGGATTACCAGAAATTGATGAAACCGACACATTATCTGCTATATTAATGAAGCATTTTATACTACAACTTCCAACTATCGAGGATTTTCGACAGATTACTACCAACGATTTGGTTGTAACATTGCGAATGACGCTATACAGTAATAATATTAGGTATGCGACCAGTATAACACCTGAAATATTAAGCAGCGATTTTCACTCATTGATACTTCCTTCATTTTTATTGATATTTATACCTTTTTCATAGTTATGAGAAATATGCATATTATGCTGACACATCTTGTATAGTGGTATAAAATTAAATCATTATTACATGTGTGATAAACAAATGATATAAAATATATGAACCTTATGTACCATATAAATAAAGTATAATGTTGATTTTGTAGAAATAATTATTGTGCTGTCTAAATTTAAACACGTTTCAATCGGCCCAATATTAACAGGGAAGGTTCAAAAGGCTTGATCTTCATCACACAATTGGTGATTCTTATGTGCAACCTCGGCATGTTTTCGATAATGGCTCATTTTTCTTGATATTTGTACCATTTTCTCTCATTTTCACTCATTGGTAGAGATACTTGCCTCATTTTTTCTTGATATTTGTACCTTTTTCGCAGTTATGAGAAATATACATATTAATTTAAATCACTGCCGACAAATCTTGTACACTGATATAAAATTAATTCATTATCACATGTGATTAACAAATGATAAGAAATATACGAATCTTATGTAACATATAAATAAAGTATAATGTTGATTTTGTAGAAATAATTATTGTGCTGTATAAATTTTTTCACATCTCACATAGCTATTTTGTAGTTACTTGGATCATTTTTCTTGATATTTGTACCATTTTTCTCACTCATTTCATGTATTTTACATTTCTTTCTGTCATTTCTCACATAGCTATTTTGTAGTTACTTGTCTCAGTTTTCTGGATATTTGCACCATTTTTCTCTCATTTTCAGTCATTTGTTGAGATACTTGCTTCATTTTTCTTGATATTTGTATGGTGGTATATCTACGTACAACATGTTTCCAATTATATTGTATAAAAACCGATGCCTTCAATTTAGCCATCTTCACAGTAGTGTTTCTTCTCAATTACGTAGACACAAAATGAAAGCCATTAGACATCATATCATCTTATATTTATCTCTCGATTGGCAATCACACATGCTCGACCGTCAACTTGATCTTCTGGTATTCGAAAACATTTCTTAATGCAACAATATTACTAAATTACCGAGGTTGTCGACTTTTTCCTGTACAAAGGCACGCCAGGTACCACATTGTGGGAGAAGTATTCAGTACTTAGGGTGTCTGTTAGACTCGCTTACAAACCGGGCTGTCACCCTTGGAGTACGTATAGTGCCTTTGATTTGAGGAAATTGTTGCCTTATGGCTATCAAAGAACTAACAAAACACCTCTGGTTAAACTTAAATTATCTACAACAAGCTAATTTCAATTTGAATAAAACAATTGTTGAATAAATATAATTTTTATTTGAAGTATTCAAACATTACATTCTACAAATAATGATGATAAAATAGCATTTTTATACCGCTGCAACTCATCAATACATCTCATGAGTATAATGGACTCAAACCAATCTATAAGGTCTACATCGCTGCTTAATATTTCAGGTGTTAGACTGGTCGCATACCTAATATTATTACTGTATAGCGTCATTCGCAATGTTACAACCAAATCGTTGGTAGTAATCTGTCGAAAATCCTCGATAGTTGGAAGTTGTAGTATAAAATGCTTCATTAATATAGCGGATAATGTGTCGGTTTCATCAATTTCTGGTAATCCTAACGCCTGGTTTTGCATATGCCTAAATCTTGCTGCTTCCTGTATACCAGAATGCAATTCATAGCAATCGTAGCAGTAGGATGTGAAGCTATAGTAGCCTATACCGTGTCTATCGCGTTTGTATTTAGATACTACTGTAAATGCAGCTTTCTCACATATTTCACATTTATCTTTGAGATCAGGTGTGTAATCTGAACTGCAGTCTCTTCTGCAATCCCACATTATAGGCATGTTTACTGTTAGACGTCTCGATTATGAATGAAGAAAATTTGTCGTTTTTAGGATTTATATAGAGAATTTTGAAGGGTAGAGTTAAAGAAATAAGAAACGAGATTTTTATTTTATTTTTATTGTCAAAAATATAAAAGATATAAAAAACATAATTAGTTTATATCCATAGCTTCACATATTTGATAATGTCCCCATGGAAGTGTGTCATCTGTTCCATAAACAAGGAAACGCTTATCATCATCAGGACTGAGAGCTATTTTTTCTTGTGTTATTGAATGGACCTCGTGCTTGTCAGATCTGATAAGGTTTTGAGTAAGCGTCTTCTTTTGAAACCCTTCTAAGCATTCAATATAGTCTTCGAAAGTTATCTCGGTCTTAACGATTGAAGATTTCACCCCTTTGGCCTTCTTGGTCACTCCAAAATTTCTTATTTTCTCAGCAATTTCATCCTCTTCATACTCATCTTCCATCAGATGTTTTATCATCTTTTCTAAATCATGATCGGTCGTATGCACTTTTGTAGTATATAACTTGGACCTGAGCCCTACATAAGCTATCATTGGAACGCCATTATTCTCATCTTTCATCATTCCAAGTACCTTCTTATTTACTAAAGGTATTCCATAGTGATTATCTTGAGGATATTCGCTAGTATCAAAATATCTATGACAATCTTCTCTCATTAATATATATGGATCCTGATGGAGTTCATATATCAGGGAATCTGTGTCTGTGTAGAGAACAGAGCATTCATCACCATAACGTTGTCGCATGTAACCATAATTAAAATCGTAGATGGTAGTTTCAGCTAGATCAAGGATGGATTGTCCAACATAAATTGGTTTATTTAACCATACCTGCAGTTTCTTTAATTCCACTGCAACTAGGTTCTCATTAAAAACTGTAGCAGCCTTGAACTCAGGTTCAGAGATGTATGACTCAGCACCATATCTTCCAGTCCACTCAGTAAGAAGCTTGATGTTCACACGCTTCCTAACGTTCTCCATCGTCTTCCCAAAAACAGCATTGTTCATCAATTTAAACAGATTTTTTTCAAACTCATTTTTTGCCTTCTTCCTAAGTTCGGTGTTGAGATCAATGTAACTTTTAAGCCAAGGACTCTGCTTGAATTTTAATGCTCGATGAATCTTTTTAAGCACAAGCCCGTGTTCCAATGCCTGCTTGAGTGCTACATAATGTATAACATACTTATGTTTATCATACAATGTAGCCATTAATTTTGTTGGCTCGTCAGCGTCCTAGGATTAATATGTTGTGGGCAGAAGGGTATGTCTTTATGTTTATCATGAAGATGTTTAGGATAGTCTAGGTCTACTTCCAAAAAATATCCTTCATCTGCATCATCAGGTATTGATGCGACATCAATGTTAGTATCAGCCCATTCAAAACCTCCATACGGTAGATATTGTGACATTGCCCATCCATATTGGTTGTTTATGTCAAAGCACATCAAAAATGTTTTTGGCTTCGATGGGTCATAATTATTGATATACATGTTGTTAGTTTTAGCCTGTGTTTTACTACATACTTGGCTCAAACCTCCTCGAATGCCTCGTTCAATAAACAGAAACATATCAGCATCGGTTAACAGCTCCAGCTCGATTCCTGTATGCTTCAGCATGGCATCCCAAGTGAAGCCTGGTAATGTAAAATAGTGAGCTGGATCTAAATTATACGTGTTCAGACAGCTTGTGCGGAACATCTCAAATACATCAGCCAAGAGTAGAATATCAGTCTTCATATATAAATCAACGTATTCTCCCAAATTTTCACATAAGAAGCTGCTCCAAACATCTTGGGCTCGTCGGTAGAGTCGGCGAGGACATGGTTTATTCTCTAATTAATTATAGAAAGCATCAATTGGTGGTAGATTCGTTTCAGAAAAACGGTCGAAGGAGTCGATGTAATCATATGGCATTACTCCTTTCTTCGTTAAAAGTGAAAAATGCATTTCATCTACTTCAGGAAACTGTGTCTTCAGATTTGGAAATTCCGGTAAATATGATGCCAACTTGTCCAAGGAGGAAGCCATGAATCGAAAACTGTCTATGAAACGGAACTGAATAGGGTAATCATCTATATGTTTGGTAAATGAGATATACTTCTCCTTTGTAATGGGCAGTAGGTCAACTTTTCCCCCAATCTTCGTAGCAATGTCTGTAACTATGAAATGAGCATCATAGCCTGATAGATTGTGGAAGACAACTGGAACCATATGGCTGTCCTTGTAATTGATGTTGCATCCCTCGTGCGCTGCTCCTCTATAATTGTTTTCAGGTAACAAGTGGTTGTGATCTCTCACTTTCTTATCTTCAGGGCTTAATGATTTCACGCAGATGTGACAGTGAGTAGCTTTTTGATACTCTATTTCCTGTTCATATGTCATATGGATGTTATATGAGCACCAGAAGACTGTAGCCATATCTTCCGCTAAACTGCCCATCTCATTAGCAAACCACTGCATACAGTCCTGTCCGCGGTAAGATCGGAAAAAACTAAGGGAGTGGTCGTAGGAACACTCAACATAATAGCCAATCGCAGCTGGAACGTGACGTTGTGGTTTATTTGGGTCATCAGATTTTTCCAAGACACTCTCCAAATCAGCATATACAACAAAAGGAGCTTTTTCCTTATTTTTAAAATGTTTGAATTTAAGGATTCTCAGCAGGATATAGCGCTGAAGTAACTGCCCGTGCAAAGCAGGCTTGATCATCGTTTTTAACGTTAACGCAGGCTTCCTTCTTCTTAATCTGTAGTGGTAGCTCAATATATGATGAGCCCAGCTGAGGTGTAAATTTGTTAATGTTCACTCCTAAATTCATAACTCGCTTCAGTGCTTCAGTTTCTCACCCACACTCTTGGCATATCTCATAGCATTTTTAATGCGTTTTAGCGCCTTAGCACACTCATTTAATCTTTGCGAGCCTCATTATCATCATATTGAGATGATAAAAGTCCTAATATTACTGCAATTTGTTTTACTAAATTATTGAAGAGACACATCTTACTCGTACGGAAGTCAATGACTGAATGAGTAAGTTTTGTGATACCAACCTTTATATAGCATTGTGCACGCATGCGCACTGATTTTATCTCTACCAATCCTGCAGACATATCATTTTTCTTGATATTTACGCTATTTTTCTCGCTCATTTCACGTATATTGCATTTCTTTCTGTCATTCTTCACATCTCACATAGCTATTTTGTAGTTACTTGACTCATTTTTCGTGATATTTGTACCATATTCTCTCATTTTCACTCATTTTTTTGAGATAATTGCTTCATTTTTCTTGATATTTGTACCTTTTTCCCAGTTATGAGAAATATGCATATTAATTTAAATCAATTCCACATCTTGTTTACTGATATGATAAAATTCATTATTACATGTGTGGTAAACAAATGATAAGAAATATATGATCCTTATGTACCATATAAATAAAGTATAATGTTGATTTTGTAGAAATAATTATTCTAGCATTCATTCAACCTCTTATCATAACAGCTGACTGTTATCACCGAAGCATGTCGTTGTAATATTCGACAACAATTTGCGGTGGGTGCGGTCTATCAACCTCTTTTCACAACTGTGATATTACCGAAGCATGTCGTTATATTTGGGTTGTTGATGATTCAGTGAGATTAGTGAGAACATTTCATTCCTGCCAGCATGACGTCATCCTCAATCCAACTGCTCGGCGATGTTGACGCTACCTGCGACTTCTGGATGACTATGCTCCTTGGATGTCTGATGACTCTGATGACAAATTGCCGGCTGTCAATCTCCCCCGCTTCCAAGATGGCGTCAGCTGCTTGTTCCCCCGCCAGATTGTGCAGCTGTCAAATTTAAATTTCCCGCCGAGGGGGCGTGGCTGACCAGAGCGCGGGAAGTAGTCTTCCAATGTTCAAGGTCAAATAGAGCCAATTTCGCTATTTTTGACCTTAGAATTCCTTATGGGAAATTACATGTAAAACTGATCGATTTTGGTCCGGAACCCGTGCAGCTCATTTACTTATACTCTATTCAATCATAAAATGCTGAAAAGCGACAATTTAGAGGAAGTTATGAGAAGAAATATTAATTAATCTTATTTTCCGATTTAAAGTTTTTGTTAAATTTCTGCACTTTTATGTGTGTATTGGACATATTATACTTTATTTAGTCCTAGAATGCTGAAAAGTGACATTTTAGACGAAGTTATGTGTGAAAGATATTAAATAATCTCATTTTCCGATCTAAGGTTTTTGTCCAATTTCTGCTCTTTTATGTGTGGATTGGACATATTATAACTTATTCAGTCATAAAATGCTGAGAACAGACATTTTAGACGAAGTTATGAGCAAAAAATATTAAATAATCTTACTTTCTATGGTTTTGGACATATTATACCTGACAGTCATAAAATGATGGAAAGCGACATTTTAGACAAAGTTATTTGTAAAAAATATTAAATGTTCTTTTTTTACTATTTCAAGTTTTTTTTCAATTTCTGCTCTTTTCTGTGTGGATTGGACATAATATATATTATTCAGTCATAAAATGCTGAAAACATACTTTTTAGGCGAAGTTATGATTAAAAAATATTGAATAATCTTATTTTCCGATTTAAAGTTTTTGTTCAATCTCTGAAATTTTATGTGTGGATTGGACATATTATACATTATTAAGTCATAAAATGCTGAAAAGCGACATTTAAGGCGAAGTTATGATTAAAAATTATTAAATAATCTTATTTTCCGATTTAAAGTTTTTGTTCAATATCTGCACTTTTATGTGTGGACTGCACATATTATACCTTCTTTAATCAAAAAATGCTGCAAACAGACATTTCAGATAAAGTTAGGTGCAAAAAATATTAAATAATCTTATTTTCCGATTTAAAGTTTTTGTTCAATTTCTGCACGCTTATGTGTGTATTGGACATATAATACCTTATTTAGTCATAAAATGCTGAAAAGAGACCTTTTTGACAAAGTTATGAGTAAAAAATATAAAATAATCTTATTTTCCTATTTGAAGTTTTTCTACGATTTCTGCACTTTTATATGTGGATTGGACATATTATACCTAATTTAGTCATAAAATGCTGAAAACAGACATCTCAGACGAAGTTGTGTGCAAAAAATATTAAATAATCTTGTTTTCCGATTTAAGGTTTTTTTCCAATTTCTGCTTTTTTATATGTAGATTGGACATAAACCTTATTTAGTCATAAATTGCTGAAAAGCGACATTTTAGACGAAGTTATGATTAAAAAATATTAAATAATCTTATTTTCCTATTTAAAGTTTTTGTTCAATTTCTGCTCTTTTATGTGTGGATTGGACATATTATACCTTGTATAGTCATAAAATGCTGAAAAGATACATTTTAGACGAAGTTATGTGCAAAAAATATCAAATAATCTTATTTTCCTATTTAAAGTTCTTGTTCAATCTCTGCAATTTTATGTGTGGATTGGACATATTATACCCTATTTAGTCATAAAATGCTGAAAAGCGACATTTTAGGCGAAGTTATGATTAAAAAATATTAAATAATCTTATTTTCCGATTTAAAGTTTTTGTTCAATATCTGCACTTTTATGTGTGGACTGCACATATTATACCTTATTTAGTCAGAAAATGCTGCAAACAGACATTTCAGATAAAGTTAGGTGCAAATATATTGAATAATCTTATTTTCCGATTTAAAGTTTTTGTTCATTTTCTGCACGCTTATGTGTGTATTGGACATATAACACCTTATTTAGTCATAAAATGCTGAAAAGCAACATTTTTGACGAAGTTATGAGTAAAAAATATAATATAATCCTATTTTCCTATTTGAAGATTTTCTACAATTTCTGCACTTTTTTTGTGTGGATTGGACATATTATATCTAATTTAGTCATAAAATGCTGAAAACAGACATTTCAGACGAAGTTGTGTGCAAAAACTATTAAATAATCTTGTTTTCCGATTCAAGGTTTTTTTCCAATTTCTGCTTTTTTATATGTGGATTGGACATATACCTTATTTAGTCATAATATGCTGAAAACAGACATTTCAGGCGCAGTAATGAGTAAAAAATATTAAATAATCTTATTTTCCTATTTAAAGTTCTTGTTCAATTTCTGCACTTTTATATGTGGATTGGACATATTATAACTTATTTAGTCATAAAATACTGAAAAGTTACATTTTAGACGTAGTTATAAGTGAAAAATATTAAATAGTCTTATTTTATGATTTTAAGTTTTTATTTTTCAATTTCTGCACTTTTATGTGTGGTTTGGAAATATTATACCTTATTTAGTCACAAGATGCTTAAAACAGACATTTTGGATGAAGTTATGAGCAAAAAATATTAAACAATCTTACTTTCCAATTTAAAGTTTTTCTTCAATTTCTGCACGCTTATGTGTGAACTGGAAATATTATATCTTATTTAGTCATAAAATGCTGAAAACAGACATTTCAGACGAAGTTATGTGCAAAAAATATTAAATAATCTTGTTTTCAGATTCAAAGTTTTTTTCCAATCTCTGCTTTTTTATATGTTGATTGGACATATACCTTATTTAGTCATAAAATGCTGAAGGGATACATTTTAGATGAATTTATGAGTGAAAAATATTAAATAGTCTTATTTTCGGATTTAAAGCTCATTTTTTCAATTTCTGCTCTTCTATGTGAGTATTGGACATATTATACATTATTTAGTCATAGAATGCTGAAAAGTGACATTTTAGACGAAGTTATGTGTAAAAGATATTAAATAATCTTATTTTCCGATCTAATGTTTTTGTCCAATTTCTGTTCTTTTATGTGTGGATTGGACATATTATAACTTATTAAGTCATAAAATGCTGAGAACAGACATTTTAGACAAAGTTATGAGTAAAAAATATTAAATAATCTTATTTGCCGGATTTAAGTTTTTTTTTAATGTCTGCTTTTTTATGTGTGGATTGGACATATTATAACTTATTTAGTCATAAAATGCTGATAAGCGACATTTTAGACGAAGTTATGAGCAAACAATATTAAATAATCTTACTTTCGGAACTATGGTTTTCTTTTTCAATTTCTGTTCTTCTATGAGTGGACTGGGTATATTATACCTTATTTAGTCATAAAATGCTGGAAAGAGACATTTTAGTCGAAGTTATGTTTAATAAATAATAAATAAACTTATTTTCCTATTTAAAGTTCTTGTTAAATTTCTGCTCTTTTATGTGTGGATTATACATATTATACCTTATATGGTGATAAGATGCTGAAAACAGACATGTTAGACGAACTTATGAGCCAAAAATATTAAATAATCTTGTTTTCCGATTTCAAGTTATTTTTCTATGTCTGCTTTTTTATGTGTGATTGGAAATATTATACCTTATTTAGTCATAAAATGCTGATAGGCGACATTTTAGACGAAGTTATGAGCAAAAAATATAAAATAATCTTATTTCGGATCTATGGTTTTCTTTTTCAATTTCTGTTCTTCTATGACTGGACTGGACATATTATACCTTACTTAGTCATAAAATGCTGGAAAGCGACATTTTAGACGAAGTTATCTATAAAAAATATTAAATAATCTTTTTTTCCTATTTAAAGTTTTTTTTCAATTTCTGCTCTTTTATGTGTGGATTGGACATAATATATCTTATTCAGTCATAAAATGCTGAAAACATACATTTTAGGCGAAGTAATGATTAAAAAATATTGGATAATCTTATTTTCCGATTTAAAGTTTTTGTTCAATCTCTGAAATTTTATGTGAGGATTGGACATATTATACCTTATTTAGTCATAAAATGCTGAAAGGCGACATTTTAGACGAAGTTATGAGTAAAAAAATATTAAATAATCATATTTTCCGATTTAAAGTTTTTGATAAATTTCTGCACTTTTATGTGTGTATTGGTCATACTATAACTTTTTTTTTTTTTTTATTTAAGAAAAAAGTCGCATCCACCTTCCGGTTATTAGCGACATTACAATATTTAACTTAGATTAACAAAAAGAATACAAAGTACATCAAAATTTAACAATTTTATATCTCATGATATAAGTCTATATCCTTCATGTAATTTTTAAGATTAAGTAGATTACATGTTTCTCCTAATAATGTCTTAAGGTCTTGTGGCAAGTTATACTTATTTCTAGATAATGTATATTTTTTACAATCAATGAGAAAATGTTTCACTGTTAGAGTCACATCACAGACATCACATCTGGGAGCTTCGGTTCGTTTCAGCAGATATTCATGGGTTATTCTGGTGTGGCCAAGTCGAAGTCTGGTCAGAATTACCTACTTGAGAATGGCGGTCTTTTGGTAATGATCTCCAAGGATAGATGTCACCTTTCACTTCACGCAGTTTGGATCTTGAGTTGCACCATTCAGTATGCCATTTTGTCGATAATTTGTTCTTAAACCAGGCTTTCAAATCCGAGGCTACGCACTCCGAAAACTCACTAATTCTACCACAAGTCACGGCATTTCTCGCGTTTCGATCAGCTTCTTCATTACCATGAATTCCAATGTGTGATGGTATCCAGATGAAGTGAACAATCTTAGAAAAATTTTCGAGGCGGATGAGTTCTGCTTTAATTAATTTTTCAATAGGATGTTTTGGATATAGTCTCCGCAGTGATAAAATAGAACTTAATGAATCCGTTAGAATGACTGATTTCTCATAGTTGTAGTTGTTCAAGTATACTAATGCTCGGTATATTGCATATAGTTCAGCTGTGTGGATGCTGCTGAGGGGTGAGAGTTCATATTTTTCAACAGTTTGACCTATAACTACTGCACATCCCGTTCCTTCTGAGGATTTGGAGGCATCAGTGAAAATTGTTTGAAAGTCTGAATAATCGTTGGAAAGAATTTCCAGTAGTGAATTTTTGATGATTTCTATATTGGTGTTGGATTTGTTATACTGAGTGAGGGTGTCATTGCATTTTGGAATGCTAATAGTCCATGGTGGTGGGTGCTTGATGTCATCGGAAAGGACGTTTGGGAATGTAATATTCAAATCTGTTGTGAACTTTCGAATCCGTGCATAAAATGGTACCTTAGATTGCGGTTTATTATTGAAGTGGCTAGTATATCTAGAGGTGAATGTAGAATCAAATGATGATTTCGTCCTATTTGCAGCGGTTGAAGCAGCGTTAGAAAGACTAAGAAACTGTCTTCTTAGGTTAAGAGGTGGTTCGCCAGCTTCGCTACGTAAACTCTGAATTGGGGTTGTTCTATAGGCTCCTAATATTATTCTGAGAGCATTGTTTTGAACTGTATTGATAGGTCTTAGCGTCGATTTACTGGCCGAAGCGTAAATAGTACATCTAAAATCTATTTTCGATCGGATTAATGTCCTATAGAGAAGAAGAAGCGTCCGCTGATCAGCTCCCCATTTTTTGACCACAAGAGTTTTAAGCAGATTCAATCTCTTATTACATGCCAGCAGCAGACCGGAAATATGTTCCTTCCAGTTCAGTCTTCTATCGAGAGTCATTCCCAGAAATCTAACAGAAGATCTAAGTTCAATGTCTTGTTGATATAACTGCAACTTTGTTTGTGTATTGATGTCATTTGAACTAAATATAATACTGTGAGTTTTTGTCACAGAAAAAATGAAACCTGTTTCGTGTGACCAATGTTCCAGAGTGTCGAGAAACTTTTGAAGCATTACTTCCATAGTGTCTAGATTTTTTCCTTTTACGAAAACTACGAGGTCGTCAGCATACAATCTTGCTTTCAGTGGTTTCTTCAAGCCTTTTAGGATAGAATTGATGGCAATTAGAAATAGGGTTGGACTAAGCACAGATCCTTGTGGTGTACCGTTTTTTTGAGGGTGTTTGCTTGATAAGATACCATTGACTCTGACCTGGAATGTTCTATTGTTCAGAAAATTTCGTATAAATGCTAAATAGTTGCCTCTTATATTAATTTTTTCCAGTTGTCCTAGTATATGGTTTCTACTGGCTGAATCGAAGGCTCTTTTAAGGTCAAAGAATATGGCATAGCATTTCTGCTTTGTAGATAATGCCTCATGGACATCGCTTTCTAGATCTACTAAGTTGTCCAAAACTGATCTGTGAGGTCTAAATCCATTTTGTTCTGGAATTATCAAGTTTCTGCTTTCTAATGTCCATTGTAATCGTTTGTTGACAATTTTTTCGAACAATTTGCTGAACGCGCATGTCAGTGATATCGGTCTGTAGGATTCAGGATCTAGACGCGACTTATTAGGTTTGAGAACAGGAATAATTATTGATTCGTTCCACTCTTCCGGGAATGTTTGAGTCAACCATATACTATTGAATATTTTCAGGAGATGGATTCTTGCTGTTTCAGGTAGGTTCTTAATAAAATCAACTGGAATGTCATCGGGACCTGATGCTGTGTTTCTCAGATCGAGGAGGGCCTCATCAAGTTCGTCTCTCGTTATTGGGAGGTTAATTGGGTCATTGTTCGCTGTAGCAGTGTCGATCATGTTAGATTCGGATGTTGTATTATGCTCCAGAAATTTTGCATCAAGATTTGAATCGTCTGAATGTTTTTCATAGGTTTGGGCCATCAGTTCAGCTATATCATAGCTTGAGGAAATCAATTGATTTCCGTCTTTAAGAGTTGAAATATGAGAGGATGTCTGGGTGCCTGATATTTTTTTGACTCTGTTCCAAACTTCCGTCATGGGAGTGGAGGAGTTAATGCTAGCAATGTAATGTTTCCATGAGTTTTTCTTGGCTTCATGTATTATAACACTTGCTTTAGCTTTCAGCCTTTTGAATTCAATGAGATTTTCTGTTGTTTTGTGCCTTTTGTATTTTACAAGTGCTGATTTGCTAGCATGGATAGCCTCATTACATGCGTCATTCCACCACGGTACAGGTTTGTGGTTCTTTATCAGCTTAGTCTTTCCGATCGATATTTGTGCACTTTCTGTGATTATGTTTGAGAGATCTTTAAATGTGATTTCTGTTCCATCACGAACAGCAATTTCTATTCTATTATCAACTTCTTTCATGTATCGCTCCCAATTGGCAGATTTCACTTTCCATTTCGAAGGAATAGGATACAAAGGTCCTTGGAGATTTATGTTTGTGATCTCGATGGGGTGATGATCACTACCATATAAATAAGGGAGTACCTGCCATGAAAGGGATGTAGACATAGAGGGATCACATATTGTTAGGTCAAGGGCCGATGAGTCACCTGTAGCTGAATTAAATCTGGTGTTATTTCCATCGTTCATAACACATAGCTGATAGTCTTGAATGAAGTTAGCGATGATTTTTCCTCTAACATTAGTGTTATTCGATCCCCAGATTGCGTTGTGGCCGTTGAAATCTCCTAAGATAAGTCGTGGTGTTGGTATTTGATCTATTAGGCTTTTTAGGTCGTTTCCGTCTATTTGTTTATCGGGTGGTAAGTAAATATTACAAATATTAAAAGTTTTATTATGAATGATTTTTATAGCAATAGCCTCCAGTTGTGTGGTTATAGGTATCTCTTCTGCTTCGACGTGTTTTTTGACGAGTATTGCAACACCTCCAGATGATTTGGTTATATTCAGACGATCCTTTCGAAAGTAGTTGAAGCTGTTTAATGAACAAATGCTATTTACATTGAAGTTTGTTTCTTGTAAACAAAGAATATCTGGGCTTAGCTCCGAGTTGAGAATTTGAAGCATAGGTAGATGGCGGAAATATCCGTTGATATTCCATTGAATTATAGATTTGAAGTTGAATGTTAATTATTATTATTATATATATATATTTTTTTTTAATGTTGATCGGTCGACGAATCACTCTCTCCTCCAGTACTTTCACAGCCCATTTCATTAAGAAGTTTTCGTTTAAGTTTTGTCAGTCTTGTCTTTATTGCACGATCAGTAAGTTTAGGGTAGATGATAGTTAATAGATCTTTAAGTGAAGAGAAGTTAGTTGTATAATCCTTTACCACACTAATGGGATCAGTAGAACCTTGAATATTTTCAAAAAGGCTTATGATTTGATCATAATTTAAAATTGGTGCAGGAGTCATGTTGTCGATGAAAGATTTTGCCGGTTCTAATAAGTCTTTATTGGATTTTGCATTTGCTTTGAACTTTTTAATTATTTCAGTAGTAGCCGGCTTGATGAAAGTACTATTTTCTGTTGGAATTTCTTCTTCGGGCGTCAAAATTTCTTTAGCACTCCGTTTGACTTGTGAACATGTAGGAGACCTTTGAGTTATTAGATGTTGCCTCTCAGGTGTTTGAAATAGTGGCTCATCGGTTGTTTCAGGCCTCGTAACTTCCATGGAATCATCGATAGTTGAATTAGACTCAGAACAATGCGCTGCTTTATGACCTGGTTTTTTACATTTATAACATGATAGATTATCTTGTGAAATAAAGATTCTGTAGGACGTATCCTCGAATTCAACCACGATAGATTCAGGAAGAGTAATGCTGTTTAGTGAGCTGATGTATACCTGTCTTCTGAAACTGAGAATATGGCTATATTCTGGAGATGTAGCATTTATCTTCAGAAAAGTTATTGGAGATACAAGCTTAAGACCGAGTTTTTCAAGCTCTGTTATCAAGATATCATGTGGAATTGTTGGACATACATTTGACAGAACAACTCGTTCGGTTGGTGCAATAAGACGTCTAGCTTTGAGTAGTTGTCCGTTGACTTCAATAGTTCCATTTTTTTTAATGAATTCATCAACAATTTCTTTGCTTGCCAAGTACATACAAATTCTTTGGTTGGATAGTCTTGAAGTGAATATTATATTTTTGGGTTGTATAATAGTTCCTAGTGGTATGAGATAATCTTGGAGACGGGTATTTTCTATTGCATTGAACTATAATGAATGAACTATAACTTATTTAGTCTTAAAATACTGAAACCAGACATTTTAGACGAAGTTATGAGTAAAAATATATTAAATAATCTTATTTTCCGATTTAAAGTTTTTCTCTTACAATTTCTGCACTTTATGTGTGGATTGGACATATTATATCTTATTTAGTCATTAAATGCTGAAAACAGACATTTGAGACTTAGTTATGAGCAAAAAATATCAAATATTCTTATTTTCCGATTTAAAGTTTCTATTTTTCAATTTCTGCAATTTTATGTGTGGATTGGAAGATTATACCTTATTTAGTCATAAAATGTTGAAAAGAGACATTTTAAAAGAAGTTATGAGTAAAAAATATTAAATTATCTTATTTTCAGACTTAAAGCTAAGTTAAATTTCTGTATTTTTATGTGTGGACTGGACATATACCTTATTTAGTCAAAAATTGTTGAAAAAAGGATATTTTAGACGAAGTTATGATCAAAAATATCAAATAATCTTATTTTCCGATTTAAAGTTTTTATTTTTCAATTTCTGCTTTTTTATGTGTGTATTGGACATATTATACCTTATTTAGTCTTAAAGTGCTGAAAACAGACATTTCAGACGAAGTTATGAGCAAAAAATATCAAATAATCTTATTTTACGATATGAAGTTTCTATTTTTCAATTTTATGTGTGGATTGGACATATTATACATTATTTAGTCATAAAATGTTGAAAAGAGACATTTTAGACGAAGTTATGATTAATAAAATATTAAATAATCTTATTTTCCGATTTAAAATTTTTGTTCAATTACTGCAGTTTTATGTGTGGATTGGACATATAACTTATTTAGTCATAACATGCTGAAAAGCGACATTTTAGACGAAGTTATGAGTAAGAAATATTAAAAAATCTTATTTTCAGATTTAAAGTTTTTGTTCAATTTCTGCACTTTTATGTGTGGATTGGACATATTAAATCTTATTTAGTCTTAAAATATTGAAAACAGACATTTTAGACGAAGTTATGAGTGAAAAATATTAAAAATAATCTTATTTCCCGATTTAAAGTTTTTGTTCAATTTCTGCTGTTTCAAGTGTGGAATGGACATATTATACCTTATTAAGTCATAAAATGTTGAAAACAGACATTTTAGACGAAGTTATGATTAAGAAAATATTAAATAATCTTATTTTCCGATTTAATGTTTTTGTTCAATTTCTGCGGTTTTATGTGTGGATTGGACATATTATACCTTATTTAGTCATAAAATGTTGGAAACAGACATTTTAGACGAAGTTATGATTAAAAAAATATTGAATAATCTTATTTTCCGATTTAAAGTTTTTGTTCAATTTCTGCGGTTTTATGTGTGGATTAGACATATTATACCTTATTTAGTCATAAAATGTTGAAAACAGACATTTTAGACGAAGTTATGATCAAAAAATATCAAATAATCTTATTTTCCGATTTAAAGTTTCTATTTTTCAATTTGCTTTTTTATATGTGGACTGGACATATTATACCTTAATTAGTCATAAAATGTTGAAAACAGACATTTTAGGCGAAGTTATGATTAAAAAAATATTAAATAATCATATTTTCCTATTTAAAGTTTTTGTTCAATTTCTGCACTTTTATGTGTGGATTGGACATATTAGAACCTTACTTTGACATAAAATGCTGAAAACATACGTTTTTGACGAAGTTATGTGTAGAAATATATTTAATAAACTTATTTTCCGATTAAAGTTTTTCTTTATCAATTTCTGCTCTTTTATGTGTGGATTGGCCATATTATACCTTATTAAGACATAAAGTGTTGAAACCTGACATTTCAGACGAAGTTATGATTGAAAAAATATTGAATAATCTTGTTTTCAGATTTAAAGTTTTGTTCAATTTCTGCACTTTTATGTATTATATTATATTATATCTTATTAGTCATAAAATGCTGAAAAGTCATTTTAATCGAAATTATGTGTAAAAAATATTAAATTATCTTATTTTCAGATTTAAAGCTAGGTTAAATTTCTGCACTTTTATGTGTGGATTGGACATACTATAAGTTATTGTCATAAAATGCTGAAGGGATACATTTTAGACGAATTTATGGGTGAATAATATTAAATAGTCTTATTTACGGATTTAAAGGTCATTTTTCAGTTTCTGCTTTTTTATTTGTGTATTGGACATATACTTTATTCAGTCATAGGATGCTGAAAAGAGACATTTTAGACGAAGTTATGAGCAAAAATATTTAAATAATCATATTTTCGGATTTAAAGTTTTTCTTTTTCAATTTCGGCACTTTTATGATAGGACTGGACATATTATACTTTATTTAGCCATAAAATGCTGGAAAGAGACATTTTAGACGAAGTTATGAGTAAGAAATATTTAATAATCTTATTTTCCGATTTAAAGTTTTTTTTCAATTTCTGCTTTTTTATATGTGGATTGGACATATTATACCTTATCTAGTCATAGAATGCTGAAAGCAGATATTTTAGACGAAGCTATGAGTAAAATATTATTAAATGATCTTATTTTCCGGTTAAATTTTTTTTTCCAATTTCTGCTTATTTATATGTGGATTGGACATATACCTTATTTAGTCATAAAATTCTGATAAACGACATTTTAGACGAAGTTATGAGTAAGAAATGTAAAATAATCTTATTCTCCTATTTAAAGTTTTTGTTCAATTTCTGCACTTTTATGTGTGGATTGGACATATTATCACTTATTTTGTCATAAAATGCTGAAAACAGACAATTCAGACGAAGTTATTTGTAAAAGATATTAAATAATCTTATTTCCGATTTAATTTTTTTTTTCAATTTCTGCTTTTTTATATGTGGATTGGACATATACATTATCTAGTCATAGAATGCTGAAAACAGACAATTCAGACAAAGTTATGTGCAAAAAATATATTCTATATATATATTCTATTAGTCTTATTTTCCAATTTAAAGTTTTTTTTCAATTTTTGCTTTTTTATGTGTGGATTGGACATATTATACCTTATTTAGTCATAAAATGCTGAAAAGAGACATTTTCGACGAAGTTATGAGTATAAAGTATTAAATAATCTTATTTTCCGATTTAAAGTTCTTTTTTCAAATTCTGCACTTTTATATGTGGATTGGACATATTTTACCTTATTTAGTCATAAAATTCTAAGACGCGAAATTTTAGACGAAGTTATGAGTAAAAATATTAAATAATCTTATTTTCCTATTTAAAGTTTTTGTTCAATTTCTGCACTTTTATGTGTGGATTGTACATATTATACCTTATTTAGAGATGAAATGCTCAAAGTAGACAGCTCAGACGAATTTATGTGCAAAAAATATTAAATAATCTTATTTTCCGATTTAAAGTTTTTATTTTTCAGTTTC
Organism: Crioceris asparagi; assembly: GCA_958507055.1. Lineage (NCBI taxonomy): Eukaryota > Metazoa > Arthropoda > Insecta > Coleoptera > Chrysomelidae > Crioceris > Crioceris asparagi. Next base: position 18,901,637 of record OY293831.1, on the reverse strand, counting down.
TGCACTTTTATATCTGGATTGGAAATATTATACCTTATTTAGTCATGAATTGCTGAAAAACGACATTTTAGACGAAGTTATGAGTAAAAAATATAAAATAATCTTATTTTCCTATTTAAAGTTTTTGTTCAATTTCTGCACTTTTATGTGTGGATTGGACATATTATACCTTATTTTGTCATAAAATGCTGAAAACAGACAATTCAGACGAAGTTATGTGCAAAAAATATATTCTATATATATATATATTCTATTAGTCTTATTTTCCGATTTAAAGTTTTTTTTCAATTTTTGCTTTTTTATGTGTGGATAGGACATATTATACCTTATTTAGTCATAAAATGCTGAAAAAAAACATTTTAGACGAAGTTATGAGTATAAAGTATTAAATAATCTTATTTTCCGATTTAAAGTTTTTTTTTCAAATTCTGCACTTTTATATGTGGATTGGACATATTTTACCTTATTTAGTCATAAAATTTTATGACTGAATAAGTTATATTATGTCCAATCCACATATAAAAGAGCAGAAATTGAACAAAAACTTTAAATCGAAAAATATGATTAATTAATATCTTTCACAAATATTTTCGTCTAAAATATATCTTTTCTGCATTTGATGACTAAGTAATATATAATATATCCAATCCACACATAAAAGTGCAGAAATTTAACAAAAACTTTAAATCTAAAAATAAGATTATTTAATATATATTTACTCATAACTTCGTCTAGAATGTCTCTTTTCAGAATTTTATTACTAAAAAAGTTATAATATGTCCAATCTACACATAGAAGAGCAGTAATTTAACAAAAACGTCAAATCGGAAAATAAGATGATTTAATATTTATTTTACTCATACTTTCGTCTAAAATGCCCCTTTTCAGCATTTTATGACAAGATAAGGAATAATATGTCCAATCCACACATAAAAGTGCAGAAATTGAAAAAAAAAATTAAATCGAAAAATAAGATTATTTGATACTTTTTTACTCATAACTTCGTCTAAAATGTCTCTTTCCAGCATTTTATGACTAAATATGGTATAATATGTCAAATCCACACATAAGAGAGCAGAAATTGAACAAGAACTTTAAATAGGAAAGTAAGATTATTTAATATTTTTTTGCTCATAACTTCATCCAAAATGTCTGTTTTAAGCATTTTGTGACTAAATAAGATATAATGTTTCCAAACCACACATAAAAGTGCAGAAATTGAAAAATAAAAACTTAAAACTTAAAAATAACATTATTTAATATTTTTTACATATAACTACAAATGTCTAAAATGTCACTTTTCAGCATTTTATGCCTAAATAAGGTATAATATGCCCAATCCACACATAAAAGTGCAGAAATTGAACAAAAGCTTTAAGTAGGAAAATAAGATTATTTAATATTTAACTTCGTATGCAATGACTGTTTTCAGCATTTTATGACTATATTAGGTATAATATGTCCAATCCACATATGAAAAAGCTTAAATTGATAAAAAAACTTTAAGCCGGGAAATAAGGTTATTCAATATTTTTTTACTCATAACTTCGTCTAAAATGTCCCTTACCAGCATTTTATGAATAAATATGGTATAATATATCCAGTGCACACATAAGCGTGCAGAAACTGAACAAAAACTTTAAATCGGAAAATAAAATTAATATTTCTGACACATTACTTCGTCTAAAATGTCGCTTTTCAGCATTTTATGAGTAAATAAGTTATAATATGTCCAATAGACGAACAAAAAAACAGAAATTGAAAAAGAAAAATTTTAAATCGGAAATTAATATTATTTAAAATTTTATGCACATAACTTCGTCTGGAATGTTTGTTTCCAGCATCTTATGACTAAATAAGTTATAATATGTCCAATCAACACATAAAAGAGCAGAAATTGAAAAAAAACTTTAAACCGGAAAATAAGATTTAATATATTATACATTTTACTTCGTCTAAAATGTCTGTTTTCAGCATTTAATGACTGAATAAGTTTTAATATGTCCAATCCACACATAGAAGTGCAGAAATTGAACAATAACTTTAAATCGGAAAATAGGATTATTTAATATCTTTTACAAATAACTTCGTCTAAAATGTCACTTTTCACTATTTTATGACTATATAAGGTATAATATGTTCAATCCACACATAAAAAAGCAGAAATTGAAAAAAAACTTTAAATCGGAAAATAAGATAGTTTAAAATTTTTTGCACATAACTTCGTCTGAAATGTCTGTTTTCAGAATTTTATGACTAAATAAGGTATAATATGTCCAACCCACACACAAAAGTGCAGAAATTGATCAAAAACTTTAAACCGGAAAATAAGATTATTAATATATTATACTTATAACTTCATCTAAAATGTCTGTTTTCAGCATTTTATGAAAGAATAAGTTATAATATGTCCAGTCCACACACAAAAGTGCAGAAATTGCAAAAGAAAAACTTTAAATCGCAAAATATGATTATTTAATAATTTATGCTCATAACTTCATCCAAAATGTCTGTTTTATGCATTTTGTTACTAAATAAGGTATAATATTTCCAAGCCACACATGAAAGTGCAGAAATTGAAAAACAAAAGCCTAAAATCTAAAAATAAGATTATTTAATATTTTTTACTTATAACTTCGTCTAAAATGTCACTTTTCAGCATTTTATGACTAAATAAGGTATAATATGTCCAATCCACACGTAAAAGAGCAGAAATTGGACAAAATCTATATATCGGAAAATAAGATTATTGATTATCTTTTACACACAACTTTGTCTAAAATGTCACTTTTCAGCATTCTATGACTAAATAAAGTATAATATGTCCAATACACACATAAAAAAGCAGAAATTTAAAAATGAGCTTTAAATCCGAAAATAAGACAATTTAATTTTTTTCACTCATAAATTCGTCTAAAATGTATCCCTTCAGCATTTTATGACTAAATAAGGTATAATATGTCCAATCCACACATAAAATTGCAAAGATTGAACAAACATTTTAAATCGGAAAATAAGATTATTCAATATTTTTTAATCATAACTTCGTCTAAAATGTCTGTTTTCAGCATTTTATGACTGAATAAGTTATATTATGTCCAATCCACATATAAAAGAGCAGAAATTGAACAAAAACTTTAAATGGAAAAATATGATTAATGAATATCTTTTACAAATATTTTCGTCTAAATGTCACTTTTCTGCATTTTATGACTAAATAAGTTATAATATGTCCAATCCACACATAAAAGTCAAGAAATTGAACAAAAACTTTAAATAGGAAAATAAGATTTTTTCATATTTTTTCGAAATAACTTCGTCTAAAATGTCGCTTTCCAGTATTCTATGACTAAGTAAGGTATAATATGTCCAGTCCACATATAAAAGTGCAGAAATTGAAAAAGAAAAACTCGGAAAACAAGATTATTTCATATTTTTGGCTCATAAGTTCGTCTAAAATGTCTGTTTTCAGCATCTTATCACTATATAAGGTATAATATGTCTAATCCACATATAAAAATGCAGAAATTTAACAAGAACTTTAAATAGGAAAATAAGTTTATTTATTACTTTTAATATTTCTTGCACATAACTTCGTCTAAGATGTCTCTTTCCAGCACTTTATGACTAAATAAGGTATAATATGCCCAGTCCACTCATAGAAGAACAGAAATTGACAAAGAAAACCATAGATCCGAAAGTAAGATTATTTAATATTTTTGGCTCATAACTTCGTCTAAAATGTCGCTTATCAGCATTTTATGACTGAATAAGTTATAATATGTCCTATCCACACCTAAAAGAGCAGAAATTGCAAAAAAATACTTTAAACCGGAAAATAAGAATATTTAATATTTTTTGCACATAACTTCATCCAAAATGTCTGTTTTAAGCATTTTGTGACTAAATAAGGTATAATATTTCCAAACCACACATGAAAGTGCAGAAATTGAAAAATAAAAGCGTATGAGTATAAAGTATTAAATAATCTTATTTTCCGATTTAAAGTTCTTTTTTTCGAATTCTGCACTTTTATTTGTGGATTGGACATATTTTACCTTATTTAGTCATAAAATTCTAAGAAGCGAAATTTTAGACGAAGTTATGAGTCAAAAATATGAAATAATCTTATTTTCCTATTTAAAGTTTTTTTTTCAATTTCTGCTTTTTTATATGCGGATTGGACATATACCTTAATTAGTCATAATATGCTGAAAACAGACAATTCAGACGAAGTTATGTGCAAAAAATGTATTCTATATATATATATATATATATATATATATATATATATATATATATATATATATAAAAATATATAAAAAATATAAAAATAAATATATATAATAAATAAAATATAAAAAATATATAAAAAAATAAAAATATGAAATCTTTCCTGTTTTTGGTTAATTTATTATAAATTCACGTTTTTTGCCCTGAAGAAGAGAATAAACATTCTCGAAAGCTCGGCTTCAGTCAAAGAATTTTATTGAATATATGACTGCATCCCCAAGAACATCTTTTTATTTATTATAAATCCAGTCAAGAATACAAAATCAATATATATATATATATATATATATATATATGAATAATAATTTCACGCCTAGCTGGTAAATTGAACCTACATTTCGTAGGGTGCCGCAATAAGAACGAGGTTTGTCGTCTACATATTGCGTTTGTGTGCATTTTTTCCACTATACTGCTCAATCAGATTGATTACCAAACATAGCATCAGTCTCCCAGATATATATCATGATTTCGAGGTTGTTGCCTCTCATCAGTATATCGTAGGGTGAAGAGCCATATTTGATAATCAATCCTTATTTGGAACTCATACTTGTATCAATCTTCGGTATAGAACTGTCGGTGGAGACAAGTATGAGCGATATATTAAGCATGTATAATGGTGGATAATAACAATCGGCAAAGGTTAATAATTAATTAAATAAATGAGGAACTATCCGTACCAGATGACCATATTAGCATATGAATAATAATTTCACGCCTAGCTGGTAAATTGAACCTACATTTCGTAGGGTGCCGCAATAAGAACATGATATATATCTGGGAGACTGATGCTATGTTTGGTAATCAATCTGATTGAGCAGTATAGTGGAAAAAATGCACACAAACGCAATATGTAGACGACAAACCTCGTTCTTATTGCGGCACCGTACGAAATGTAGGTTCAATTTACCAGCTAGGCGTGAAATTATTATTCATATTCTAATATGGTCATCTGGTACGGATAGCTCCTCATTTATTTAATTAATTATTAACCTTTGCCGATTGTTATTATCCACCATTAAACATGCTTAATATATCGCTCATACTTGTCTCCACCGACAGTTCTATACCAATTTCTGCACTTTGATGAGTGCACTGGACATATTATACCTAATATAGTCATAAAATGCTGAAAACAGACATCATTTCAGACGAAGTTATGTGCAAAAAATATTAAATATTCTTATTTTCCGGTTTAAAGTATTTTTTTGCAATTTCTGCTCTTTTAGGTGTGGATTGGACATATTATAACTTATTCAGTCATAAAATGCTGATAAGCGACATTTTAGACGAAGTTATGAGCAAAAAATATTAAATAATCTTACTTTCGGATCTATGGTTTTCTTTGTCAATTTCTGTTCTTCTATGAGTGGACTGGGCATATTATACCTTATTTAGTCATAAAGTGCTGGAAAGAGACATCTTAGACGAAGTTATGTTTAAAAAATAATAAATAAACTTATTTTCCTATTTAAAGTTCTTGTTAAATTTCTGCATTTTTATATGTGGATTAGACATATTATACCTTATATAGTGATAAGATGCTGAAAACAGACATTTTAGACGAACTTATGAGCCAAAAATATGAAATAATCTTGTTTTCCGAGTTTTTCTTTTTCAATTTCTGCACTTTTATATGTGGACTGGACATATTATACCTTACTTAGTCATAGAATACTGGAAAGCGACATTTTAGACGAAGTTATTTCGAAAAAATATGAAAAAATCTTATTTTCCTATTTAAAGTTTTTGTTTGTTTTTGTTATATTATACCGTATTTAGTCATAAAATGCTGAAAAGAGACATTTTAGACGAAGTTATGAGTAAAAGAATATTAAATATTCTTATTTTCCGATTTAAACTTTTTGTTCAATTTCTGAAATTTCATGTGTGGATTGAAAATATTATTCCTTATCTTGTCATAAAATGCTGAAAAGGGGCATTTTAGACGAAAGTATGAGTAAAATAAATATTAGATCATCTTAATTTCCGATTTGAGGTTTTTGGTAAATTTCTGCACTTTTATGCGTAGATTGGACATATTATAACTTTTTTAGTAATAAAATGCTGAAAAGATACATTTTAGACGAAAATATTTGTAAAAGATATTAATTAATCATATTTTTCCATTTAAAGTTTTTGTTCAATTTCTGCTCTTTTATATGTGGATTGGACATAATATAACTTATTCAGTCATAAAATGCTGAAAACAGACATTTTAGACGAAGTTATGATTAAAAAATATTGAATAATCTTATTTTCCGATTTAAAATGTTTGTTCAATCTCTGCAATTTTATGTGTGGATTGGACATATTATACCTTATTTTGTCATAAAATGCTCAAAAGCGACATTTTAGACGAAGTTATGAGTAAAAAATATTAAATAATCTTATTTTCCGATTTGAAGTTTTTGTTAAATTTCTGCACTCTTATATGTGGATTGGACATACTATAACTTATTCAGTCATAAAATGCTGAAGGGATACATTTTAGACGAATTTATGGGTGAAAAATATTAAATAGTCTTATTTTCTGATTTAAAGGTCATTTTTCAGTTTCTGCTTTTTTATGTGTGTATTGGACATATACTTTATTCAGTCATAAAATGCTGATAAGCGACATTTTAGGCGAAGTTATGATTAAAAAATATAAAATAATCTTATTTTCCGATTTAATGTTATTGTTCAATATCTGCAATTTTATGTGTGGACTGCACATATTATACCTTATTTAGTCAGAAAATGCTGCAAACAGACATTTTAGATAAAATTAGGTGCAAAAAATATTAAATTATCTTATTTTCCAATTTAAAGTTTGTTTTTCAATTTCAGCTTTTTTATGTATGGAATGGACATATTATACCTTATATCAGTCATAAAATGCTGAAAGGCGACATTTTAGACGAAGTTATCAGTAAGAAATATTAAAAATTCTTATTATACGATTTAAAGTTTTTGTTCAATTTCTGCACGGTTATGTGTGTCTTGGACATATAATACCTTATTTAGTCATAAAATGCTGAAAAGCGACATTTTTGACGACGTTATGAGTAAAAAATATAAAATAATCTTATTTTCCTATTTGAAGTGTTTCTACAATTTCTGCACTTTTATGTGTGGATTGGACATATTATATCTAATTTAGTCATAAAATGCTGAAAACAGACATTACAGACGAAGTTGTGTGCAAAAAATATTAAGTAATCTTGTTTTCCGAGTGAAAGTTTTTTTCCAATTTCTGCTTTTTTATATGTGGATTGGAGATATACCTTATTTGGTCATAAATTGCTGAAAAGCGACATTTTAGACGAAGTTATGATTAAAAAATATTAAATAATCCTATTTTCCTAATTAAAGTTTTTGTTCAATTTCTGCACTTTTATGCGTGGATTGGACACATTATAACTTGTTTAGTCATGAAATGCTGAAAAGATACATTTTTGACGAAGTTATGTGCAAAAAATATCAATTAATCTTATTTTCCGATCTAAGGTATTCTTTCCCAATTTCTGCACTTTTATGAGTGGACTGGACATATTATACCCTATTTTGTCATAAAATGCTGAAAACAGACATTTCAGACGAAGTTATGTGCAAGAAATATTAAATAATCCTATTTTCCGATTCAAAGTTCTTTTTCAATTTCTGCTTTTTTATATGTGGATTGGACATATACCTTATTTAGTCATAAATTGCTGAAAAGCGACATTTTAGACGAAGTTATGATTAAAAAATATTAAATAATCCTATTTTCCTATTTAAAGTTTTTGTACAATTTCTGCACTTTTATGTGTGGATTGGACATATTATAGCTTATTTAGTCATAAAATGCTAAGAACATACGTTTCAGACGAAGTTATCAGTAAAAAATAATCAATAATTTTATTTTCCTATTTAAAGTTCTTGTTCAAACTCTGCAATTTTATGTGTGGATTGGACATATTGTACCTTATTCAGTCATAAAATGCTGAAAAACGACATTTTAGGAGAAGTTATGATTAAAAAATATTAAATAATCTTATTTTCCGATTTAAAGTTTTTGTTCAATATCTGCACTTTTATGTGTGGACTGCACATATTATACCTACCTTATTTAGTCAGAAAATGCTGCAAACAGACATTTCAGATAAAGTTAGGTGCAAAAATATTAAATAATCTTATTTTCCGATTTAAAGTTTTTGTTCAGTTTCAGCACGCTTATGTGTGTATTGGACATATAATACCTTATTTAGTCATAAAATGCTGAAAAGCGACATTTTTGACGAAGTTATGAGTAAAAAATATAATATAATCTTATTTTCCTATTTGAAGATTTTCTACAATATCTGCACTTTTTTGTGTGGATTCGACATATTATATCTAATTTATAATTTAGTCATAAAATGCTGAAAACAGACATTTCAGACGAAGTTGTGTGCAAAAAATATTAAATAATCTTGTTTTCCGATTCAAGGTTTTTTTCCAATTTCTGCTTTTTTATATATGGAATGGACATATATCTTATTTAGTCATAATATGCTGAAAACAAACATTTCAGACGCAGTAATGAGTAAAACATATTGAATAATCTTATTTTCCGATTTAAAGTTTTTGTTCAATCTCTGAAATTTTATGTGTGGATTGAACATATTATACATTATTTAGTCATAAAATGCTGATAAGCGACATTTTAGGCGAAGTTATGATTAAAAAATATTAAATTATCTTATTTTCCAATTTAAAGTTTGTTTTTCAATTTCAGCTTATTTATGTATGGAATGGACATATTATACCTTATATCAGTCATAAAATGCTGAAAGGCGACATTTTAGACGAAGTTATCAGTAAGAAATATTAAAAATTCTTATTTTACGATTTAAAGTTTTTGTTCAATTTCTGCACGGTTATGTGTGTCTTGGACATATAATACCTTATTTAGTCATAAAATGCTGAAAACAGACATTCCAGACGAAGTTGTGTGCAAAAAATATTAAGTAATCTTGTTTTCCGAGTGAAAGTTTTTTTCCAATTTCTGCTTTTTTATATGTGGATTGGAGATATACCTTATTTGGTCATAAATTGCTGAAAAGCGACATTTTAGACGAAGTTATGATTAAAAAATATTAAATAATCCTATTTTCCTATTTAAAGTTTTTGTTCCATTTCTGCACTTTTATGCGTGGATTGGACATATTATAACTTGTTTAGTCATGAAATGCTGGAAAGATACATTTTTGACGAAGTTAGGTGCAAAAAATATCAATTAATCTTATTTTCCGATCTAAGGTATTCTTTCCCAATTTCTGCACTTTTATGAGTGGACTGGACATTTTATACCTTATTTCGTCATAAAATGCTGAAAACAGACATTTCAGACGACGTTGTGTGCAAAAAATATTAAATAATCCTATTTTCCGATTCAAAGTTCTTTTTCAATTTCTGCTTTTTTATATGTGGATTGGACATATACCTTATTTAGTCATAAATTGCTGAAAAGCGACATTTTAGACGAAGTAATGAGTAAAAAATATTAAATAATCTTATTTTCCTATTTAAAGTTTTTGTACAATTTCTGCACTTTTATGTGTGGATTGGACATATTATAGCTTATTTAGTCATAAAATGCTAAGAAAATACATTTCAGACGAAGTTATCAGTAAAAAATAATCAATAATTTTATATTCCTATTTAAAGTTCTTGTTCAATCTCTGCAATTTAATGTGTGGATTGGACTTATTCAGTCATAAAATGCTGAAAAACGACATTTTAGGCGAAGTTACGAGTATTAGTATTATTTACCTATTTAAAGATTTTGTTCACTTTCTGCACTTTTATGTGTGGATTGGCCATATTATACCTTGTTTAGTCATAAAATGCTGAAAAGTGTAATTTTAGACGAAGTTATGTGAAAAAATATCAAATAATCTTAATTTCCGATGTAAGGTTTTCTTTCCCACTTTCTGCACTTTTATAAGCGGACTGGACTTATTATATCTTATTTTGTCATAAAATGCTGAAAACAGACATTACAGACGAAGTTATGTGCAAAAAATATTAAATAATCTTATTTTCCGATTAAAAGATTTTTTTCTATTTCTGCTTTCTTATATGTGGATTGAACATATTCCTTATTTAGTCATAAATTGCTGAAAAGCGACATTTTAGACGAAGTTATATGTAAAAAATATTAAATAATCTTATTTCTTGATTTTGAGTTTCTATTTTTCAATTTCAGCACTTTTATGTGTGGTTTGGAAATATTATACCTTATTTAGTCACAAAACGCTTAAAACAGACATTTTGGATGAAGTAATGAGCAAAAAATATTAAACAATCTTATTTTCCGATTTAAAGTTTTTTGTTAAATTTCTGCACTTTTATGTGTGGATTGGACATATTATACCTTATTTAAAATGCTGAAAAGTGTCATTTTAGACGAAGTTATAATTAAAAAATATAAAATAATCTTATTATCCGGTTTAAAGTTTTTTTTTGAACTTCTGCTTTTTTATGTGTGGATTGGACATATTATGCCTTATTTAGTCATAAAATGCAGAAAAGCGATATTTTAGACGAAATTGTGATTAAAAAATATTAAATAATCTTATTTTCCGATTTATAGTTTTTTTTTTCAATTTCTGCACTTTTATGTGTGGATTAGACATATTATAACTTAAATAGTGATAAAATACTGAAAACAGACATTTTAGACGAAGTTCTGAGCAAAAAATATTAACTAATCTTATTTTTAGATTTTATGTTTTTATTTATCAATATCTGCACTTTTATGTGTGGATTGGAAATATTAATCTTTATTTAGTCAATAAATGCTGAAAAGCGACATTTTAGACGAAGTTAGGAGTAAAAAATACTAAATAATCCTATTTTCCTATTTAAAGTTTTTGTTCAATTTCTGCACTTTTATGTGTGGATTGGACATATTATACCTTATTTAGTCATAAAATGCTGAAAAGTGACATTTTAGACGTAGTTATATGTAAAAAATATTAAATAATCTTATTTCTTGATTTTGAGTTTCTATTTTTCAATTTCAGCACTTTTATGTGTGGTTTGGAAATATTATACCTTATTTAGTCACAAAACGCTTAAAACAGACATTTTGGATGAAGTAATGAGCAAAAAATATTAAACAATCTTATTTTCCGATTTAAAGTTTTTTGTTAAATTTCTGCACTTTTATGTGTGGATTGGACATATTATACCTTATTTAAAATGCTGAAAAGTGTCATTTTAGACGAAGTTATAATTAAAAAATATAAAATAATCTTATTATCCGGTTTAAAGTTTTTTTTTGAACTTCTGCTTTTTTATGTGTGGATTGGACATATTATGCCTTATTTAGTCATAAAATGCAGAAAAGCGATATTTTAGACGAAATTGTGATTAAAAAATATTAAATAATCTTATTTTCCGATTTATAGTTTTTTTTTTCAATTTCTGCACTTTTATGTGTGGATTAGACATATTATAACTTAAATAGTGATAAAATACTGAAAACAGACATTTTAGACGAAGTTCTGAGCAAAAAATATTAACTAATCTTATTTTTAGATTTTATGTTTTTATTTATCAATATCTGCACTTTTATGTGTGGATTGGAAATATTAATCTTTATTTAGTCAATAAATGCTGAAAAGCGACATTTTAGACGAAGTTAGGAGTAAAAAATATTAAATAAACTTATTTTCCGATTTAAAGTTTCTGTTCAATTTCTGCTCTTTCTGCGTGTATTGGACATATAATACCTTATTTAGGCATAAAATGCTGAAAAGCGACATTTTTGACGAAGTTATTAGTAAAAAATATAAAATAATCTTATTTTCCTATTTGAAGTTTTTAAAAAGTTTCTGCACTTTTATGTGTGGATTGGACATATTATATCTAATTTAGTCATAAAATGCTGAAAACAGACATCACAGACGAAGTTGTGTGCAAAAAATATTATTCAATCTTATTTTCCGATTCAAAGTTTTTTTTTTATTTCTGCTTTTCTATATGTTGATTGGACATATACCTTATTTAGTCATAAGTTGCTGAAAAGCGACATTTTAGACGAAGTTAAGAGTAAAAAATATTAAATAATCTTATTTTCCTATTAGAAGTTTTTAAAAAGTGTCTGCACTTTTATGTGTGGATTGGACATATTATACCTTATTTAGTCATAGAATGCTGAAAAGCGATATTTTAGACGAAGTTGTGATTAAAAAATATTAAATAATCTTAATTTCCGATTTATAGTTTTTTTTCAATTTCTGCACTTTTATGTGTGGATTAGACATATTATAACTTAAATAGTGATAAAATGCTGAAAACAGACATATTAGACGAAGATATAAGCAAAAAATATTAAATAATCTTATTTTTAGATTTTAAGTTTTAATTTTTCAATTTCTGCACTTTTATGTGTGGATTGGAAATATTATAACTTATATAGTCATCAAATGCTGAAAAGCACATTTAAGATTAATTTATGATTGAAAAATATTAAATAATCTTATTTTCCGATTTAAAGTTTTTGTTCAATTTCTGCACTTTTATGTGTGGATTGGACATATTATACCTAATTTAGTCACAAAATCCTGAAAGGCGAAATTTCAGTCGAAGTTATGTTTAAGAAATAATAAATAATCTTATTTTCCGATTTAAAGTTTTTGTTCAATTTCTGCAGATTTATGTGTGGATTGGACATACTATACCTAATTCATATTACAAAAAAAGCTGAAAATAGACATTTTAGACGAAGTTATGAGTAAAAAATATTAAATACACTTATTTTCCGGATTTAATTTTTTTTCAATTTCTTCATTTTATGTGTGGATTGGACAAATTATACCTTATTTAGTCATAAACTGGTGAAAAGTGACATTTTAGACGAAATCATTTGTAAAAGATATTAAATAATCTTATTTTCCGATAATAAGTTTTTTTTCCAATTTCTGCTTTCTTATGTGTGGAATGGACAAATTATACCTTATTTAGTCATAAAATGCTGAAAGCAGATATTTTGGACGAAGTTATGACCAAAAAATTATTAAATGATCTTATTTTCCGGTTTAATTTTTTTTTTCAATTTCTGCTTTTTTATGTGGATTAGACATTAACTTTCTTTAGTCATAAAATGCTGAAAAGCGACATTTTAGACGATGTTATGTGCAGAAAATATAAGATAATCTTCTTCTCCATTTTTTTATCAATTTCTGCTTTCTTATGTGTGGATTGGACATATTATACCTTATTTCGTCATAAAATGCTGGAAAGAGACATTTTAGACGAAAGTATGAGTAAAACATATTAAATAATCTTATTTTCCTATTTAAAGTTTTTGTTCAATTTCTTCACTTTTATGTGTGGATTAGACATATTATAACTTCTATAGTGATAAAATGCTGAAAACAGACATTCTAGACGAAGTTATGAGCAAAAAATATTGAATAATCTTAACTCTAGATTTTAAGCTTTTATTTTTAAATTTCTGCACTTTTATGTGTGGATTGGAAATATTATACCTTATTTAGTAATAAAATGCTGAAAAGCGACATTGTAGACGAAGTTAAGAGTAAAAAATACTAAATAATTTTATTTCCCGGTTTAATTACTTTTTCAATTTCTGATTTTTTATGTGTGGATTGGACAAATTATACCTTATTTAGTCATCAAATGCTGAAAAGCCACATTTAAGACTAACTTATGATTGAAAAATATTAAATAATCTTAATTTCCGATTTAAAGTTTATTTCAATTTCTGCACATTTATGTATGGATTGGACATAATATACCTTATTCAGTCATAAAATGCTGAAAACAGACATTTTAGACGAAGTTATGAATAAAAATTATTATAGAAACTTATTTACCGGTTTTAAGTTTTTTTTTCAATTTCTGCTTTTTATGTGTGGATTTGACATATTATACCTTATTTAGTCATAAAATGCTGAAAAAAGCCATTTTAGACGAAGCTATGAGTATAAAGTATTAAATAATCTTGTTTTCCGATTTAAAGTTCTTGTTCAATTTCTGCACATTTATGTGTGGATTGGACATACAATACCTTATTCAGTCATAAAATGCTGAAAACAGACATTTTAGACGAAGTTATCAGTAAGAAAATATTAAATAATCCTATTTTCCTATTTAAAGTTTAAGAGTAAAAAAAATTAAATAAACTTATTTTCCGGTTTTAAGTTCCGCATAACTTTGTCTGAAATGTCTGTTTTCAGCATTTTATGACTAAATAAGGAATAATATGTCCAATCCACACATAAAAGTGCAGAAATTGAACAACAACTTTAAACCCGTAAAATAAGATTATTCAATATTTTATAAATTTAACTTCGTCTAAAATGTCTGTTTCCAGCATTTTATGTCGGAATACGCTATAATATGTCCAATCCACAATTAAAAGTGCAGAAATTGAAAAAGAAAAACTTTAAATCGGAAAATATGATTATTTATTATTTTTTGCTCATAACTTTATCTAAATGTCTGTTTTAAGCATTTTGTGACTAAATAAGATATAATACTTCCTATACACACATAAAAGTGCAGAAATTGAGAACTAAAAACTTAAAATCTAAAAATAAGATTATTTAATATTTTTTACACATAACTTCGTCTAAAATGTCAGGTTTCAGCATTTTATGACTAGATAAGGTATAATATGTCCAATCCACACATAAAATTGCAGAGATCGATCAAAAGCTTTAAATTGGAATGTAAGATTATTTGATATCTCTTATTTCTTATTCATAACTTCGTCTAAAATGTCGCTTTTCAGCATCTTATGACTAAATAAGGTATAATATGTCCAATCCACACATAAAAGAACAGAGATTCCAAAAAAAATTATACCGGAAAAAAAGATTATTTAGTTTTTTTTAATCATAACTTCGTCTAAATGTCTGTTCTCAGCATTTTATGACCGAACAAGTTATAATATGTCCAATTCATACATAAACGAGCAGAAATTGAACAAAAACATTCAATCTAAAAATAAGATTATTTAATATTTTTTTACTCATCTTTTACAAATATTTTCGTCTAAAATGTCACTTTTCAGCATTTTATGACTAAATAAGTTATAATAAGTCCAATCCACACATAGAAGTGCAGAAATTGAGCAAAAACTTTAAATAGGAAAATAAGATTATTTATTTTTTACTCATAACTTCGTCTAAAATGTCGCATTTCAGCTTTTAATGACTAAATAAGATATATTATGTCCAAACCACACATAAAAATGCTGAAAATGAACAAAAACTTTAAATCGGAAAATAAGATTATTTAATATTTTTTACTCATAACTTCGTCTAAATTGTCGATTTTCAGCATTTTATAACTAAATAAGGTAAAATATGTCCAATCCACACATAAAAAAGCAGAATTAAAAAAAAATTAAATCGAAACATAAGATTATTTAATATATATTACTCATAACTTCGTATAAAATATCTTTTTTCAGCATTTTATTACTAAATAATAAAGAGTATGTCGAATCCACATATAAAACAGCAGAAATTGAAGAAGAAAAACTTTAAACCTGAAAATGAGATTATTCAATATTTATTGCTCAAAACTTCGTCTAAAATCTCTTTTTTCAGCATTTTATTACTAAATGAGGTATAGTATGTCCAATCCACACATAAAATTGCAGAAATTGAACATAAATTTCAAATCGCAAATAAAGATATTTTAATATTTTTTACTCATAACTTCTTAAAAAATGTCATTTTTCAGCATTTTGTCAATAAATAAGGTATAATATGTCCAATCCACTCATAAGGAAGCAGAAGTTTACAAAAAACTTTAAACCGGAAAATAAGATTATTTAATAATTTTTACTCACAACTTCGTCTAAAATGTCACTTTTCAGCATTCTATGACTGAATAAAGTATATGTCCAATACACACATAAAAAAGCAGAAACTGAAAAAGCCTTAAATCGGAAAATAAGACTATTCAATATTTTTCACTCATAACTTCGTCTAAAATGTCGCTTTTCATCATTTTATGACAAAATTAGGTATAATATGTCCATTCCACACATAAAATTGCAGAGATTGATCAAAAGCTTTAAATCGGAAAGTAAGATTATTCAATAGTTCTTATTTCTTATTCATAACTTCGTCTAAAATGTGACTTTTTAGCATTTTATATCTAAATAAGTTATAATCAGTCCAATCCACACATAAAAGTGCAGAAATTGAGCAAAAACTTTAAATAGGAAAATAAGATTTTTTTAATATTTTCTACTCATGAATTCGTCTAAAATGTCTCTTTACAACATTTTATGACTAAATAAGGTACAATATGTCCAATACACACATAAGCGTGCAGAAATTGAACAAAATCTTGAAATCGGAAAATAAGATTATTTAATATTTTTTGCACAGCACTTCGTCTGAAATGTCTGTTTTCAGCATTTTATGACTAAATAAGGTAAAATATGTGCAATCCACACATAAAAGTGCAGATATTGAACAAAAACATTAAGTCTGAAAATAAGATTATTTATTATATTTTAATCATAACTTCGTCTAAACTGTCGCTTTTCAGCATTTTATGACTAAATAAGGTATAATATGTTCAATCCACACATAAGGAAGCAGAAATTTATAAAAAACTTTAAACCGGAAAATAAGATTATTTAATAATTTCTACTCACAACTTCGTCTAAAATGTCTGTTCTCAGCATTTTATGACTGAATAAGTTTTAATATGTCCAATCCACACATAAAAGAGCAGAAATTGATCAAAAACTCCAAATCGGAAAATAAGATTATTTAATAGAATTATAAAGCAACATCATAAATTACAACACATATCCGTATCCGTATGCGTTACGGAAGAAGATAAGTGACCTATCAAATAAGGGTATAATGCAGTATAAAATGTATACGTCGTAACTACCGGAGATAGCTAACAACCGACCAAACACACTACAACAAACTTCATACGGATTTTGCCCTTGAATTTTCCTGGAAAACAAAACTACAGCCTAGGCACAGAGAATTGGTCCGCTTGGTTTCGATCTATTTGTTCTGTGGTTTGGATACGTTACGGATCGCGATCTGATACGTGTGCCGCATCGATAAGTTTCAAGTAACGTATCGAAGCAGACGTATCGGGTTTGCACATGCGCATTTCGATAAGGATACGGATACGTGACGTTTTAAAATACTGCTTTATGTCTCTAATATCTCTTACACATAACTTCGTCCAAAATGTCGCTTTTCATCATTTTATGACTAAATAAGGCATAATATGTCCAATCCACACATAAAAGAACAGAGATTCCAAAAAAAATTATACCGGAAAAAAAGATTATTTAGTATTTTTTACTCATAACTTCGTCAAAATGTCTGTTCCCAGCATTTTATGACCGAACAAGTTATAATATGTCCAATTCATACAAAAACGAGCAGAAATTGAACAAAAACATTCAATCGAAAAATAAGATTATTTAATATTTTTTACTCATCTTTTACAAATATTTTCGTCTAAAATGACACTTTTCAGCATTTTATGATTAAATAAGTTATAATAAGTCCAATCCACACATAAAAAAGCAGAATTAAAAAAAAATTAAATCGAAACATAAGATTATTTAATATATATTACTCATAACTTCGTCTAAAATATCTTTTTTCAGCATTTTATTACTAAATAATAAAGAGTATGTCGAATCCACATATAAAACAGCAGAAATTGAAGAAGAAAAACTTTAAATCTGAAAATGAGATTATTCAATATTTATTGCTCAAAACTTCGTCTAAAATCTCTATTTTCAGCATTTTATTCCTAAATGAGGTATAATATGTCCAATCCACACATAAAAGTGCAGAAACCGAACAAAAACTTTAAATAGGAAATTAAAATTATTTTATATTTTTTACTCATAACTTCGTCTAAAATGACTCTTTTCAGCATTCTATGATTAAATAAGGTATAGTATGTCCAGACCACACCTAAAAATGCTGAAAATGAACAAAAACTTAATATCGGAAAATAAGATTAATTAAATTTTTTTACTCATAACTTCGTTAAAAATGTATCTTTCCAGCATTTTATGGCTAAATAAGGTGTTGTATATCCAATCCACACATAAAAGTACAGAAATTGAGCAAAAACTTTACATCGGAAAATAAGATTATCTAATATTTATTCACTTATAAATTCGTTTAAAATGTTTTCAGCAATTTTAATCTAAATAAGGTATAATATGTCCTATCCACACATAAAAGTGCAGAAGCCGAACAAAAACTTTAAATAGGAAATTAGAATTATTTAATATTTTTTACTCGTAACTTCGTCTAGAATGTCTCTTTTCAGCATTCTTTGATTAAATAAGGTATAGTATGTACAATCCACACATGAAAGTGCAGAATTTGAACTAAAACTTTAAATCGGGAAATAAGATTATTTAATATTTTTTTTAATCATAACTTCGTCTAAAATGTCTTATCAGAATTTTAAGACTAAATGAGGTATAATTTGTGAAATCCAGACATAAGAGTGCAGAAATAGAAAAAAAAGATTTAAATCGGAAAATAAGTTTATTTAATATGTTTTACTCATAACTTCGCCTAAAATGTCTTTTATCAGCATTTTATGACTAAAGAAAGTAGAATATGTCCAATCCATAAATAAATGTGCCAAAAATTAAAAAGAAAAAGTTTAAATCGGAAAATATGATTATTTAATATTTTTTACTCATAATTTCGTCTAAAATATATGTTCTCATCATTCTATGTCTGAATAAGTTATAATATGTCCAATCCACACATAGAAGAGCAGAAATTGAACAAAAACTTTAAATCGGAAAATAAGAGTATTTAATATTTTTTACTCATAACTTCGACTAAAATGTCTGTATTCAGCATTTTAAGTCTAAAGAAGGTATAATATGTCCAATCCACACATAAAGTGCAGAAATTGAACAAAAATTTAAATCGGAACATAAGATTATTTAATATTTTTTACTCATAGCTTAGTCTAAAATGTATTTTTTTCAGCATTTTATGACTAAATAAAGAAGAATATGTCAAATCCACATATGAAAGAGCAGAAATTTAAGAAGAAAAACTTAACATCTGATAATAAGATTATTTAATATTTATTGCTCACAACTTCGTGTAAAATGTCTGTTTTCAGCATTTTATGACTAAATAAGGTATAATATGTCCAATTAACACATAAAAATGCAGAAATTGAACAAAAACTTCAAATCGCAAAATAAGATAATTTAATATTATTTACTCATAACTTCGTCTAAAATGTCACTTTTCAGCAATTTGTGAATAAATAAGGTATAATATGTCCAATCCACACATAAAAAAGCAGAAATTGAACAAATGCACTATATCGGAAAATGAGATTGTAATTTTTTTTTACTCATAACTTCGTCTAAAATGTCTCTTTTAGCATTTTATGACTAAATAAGGTATAATATTATGTCCAAGCCACACATAAAAATGCTGAAAATGAACAAAGACTTTAAATCGGAAAATAAGATTAGTTAATATTTTTTACTCATAACTTAGTCTTAAATGTCTGTTTTCATCATTTTATGACTGAATATGTTATAGTATGTCCAATCCACACATAAAAGAGCAGATACTGAACAAAAACTTTAAATCAGAAAATAAGAATATTTATTATTTTTGCTCATAATTTCGTCAAAAAGGTCTGCAGCATTTTATGACTAAATAAGGTTTAATATGTCCAATACATACATGAAACTGCAGATATTTAAAAAAATCTTTAAATCGGAGAATAAAATTATTTAATAACTTTTTAGACTTCGTATAAAATGTCTGTTTTCAGCATTTTAAGACTAAATAAGGTATAATATGTACAATCCACACATAAAAGTGCAGAAATTGAACAAAAGCTTTAAATCGGAAAATAAGATTATTTAATATTTTTTACACATAATTTCGATTAAAATGTCACTTTTCAGCATTTTGTTACTAAATAAGGTATAATATGTCCAATCCACACATAAAAAAGCAGATACCTATTTAAAAAGATAAACATTATATCGGAGAACATGAAAATTTAATATTTTTTACTCATAACTTCGTCTAAAATGTCGCTTTTCAGCATTTTATGACTAAATAAGGTATAATATGTCCAATCCGCGCATAAAAAAGTAGAAATTGAAGAGAAAACTTTGAACAGGAAAATAAGATTATTTAATATTTTTTACTCATAACATCGTCTAAAATGTCTGTTTTCATCATTTTATGACTGAATAAGTTATATGTCCAATCCACACATAAAAGAGCCAAAATTGAACAAAAACTATAAATCGGAAAATAAGATTATTTAATATCTTTTACTCATAACTTCGTCTAAAATGTCTCTTTCAGCATTTTATGAATAAATAAGGTATAATATGTCCAATCCACACATAAAAGTGCAGGAATTGAACAAAAACTTTAAATCGGAAAATAAGATTATTCAATATATTTTTTCACATAACTTCGTCTTAAATGTCGCTTCTCCGTATTTTATTACTAAATAAGGTATAGTATGTCCAATCCACACATAAAAGTGAAGAAATTGAACAAAAACTTTAAATCGGAAAATAAGATTATTTAATATATTTCAACCACAAATTAGTCTTAAATGTGGCTTTTCAGCATTTAATGACTAAATAAGGTATAAATTGTCCAATCCACACATAAGAGAGCAGAAATTGAAAAAAATAATTAAACCGGGAAAGAAGATTATTTAGTATTTTTTACTCATAACTTCGTCTAAAATGTCGCTTTTCAGCATTTTATGACTAAATAAGGTATAATATTGCCAATCCACACATAAAAGTGCAGATATTGTAAAATAAAAACTTAAAATCTAAAAATAAGATTATTTCATATTTTTTGCTCATAACTTCGTCTAAAAATGTGTGTTTTCAGCATTTTATTACTATTTAAGTTATAATATGTCTAATCCACACATAAAAGTGCAGAAATTGAAAAAAAAACTATACATCGAAAAACAGGATTATTTAATATTTTTTAATCACAAATTTATGACTAAATAAGTTATAATTTGTCCAATCCACACATAAAAGTGCAGAGATTGAACAAGAATTTTAAATAGGAAAATAAGATTATTTAAAAATGTTTACTCATGACATCGTCTGAAAGGACTGTTTTCAGCATTTTATGTTTAAATAAGATATAATGTCCAATCCACACATAAAAGTGCAGAAATAAAAAAAAACTTTGAATCGGAAAATAAGATTATTCAATATTTTTTGCACATAACTTCGTCGGAAATGTCTGTTTTCATCATTTTATGACTATATTAGATATATGTCCAGTGCACTCATAAAAGTCCAGAGATTGGAAAAGAAAACCTTAGATCGGAAAATAAGATTATTTAATATATTTTGCACATAACTTCGTCAAAAATGTCGCTTTTCAGCATTTTATGACTAAATAAGGTATATGTCCAGTCCACATATAAAAAAGCATAAATTGATAAAAAGACTTTAAGCCGGAAAATAAGATTATTTAATATTTTTTTACTCATAACTTCGTCTAAAATGTCTGCTTTCAGCATATTCTGAGTAAATAAGTTATAATATGTCCAATACACACATAAAAAGCAGAAATTGAAAAAGAAAAATTTTAAATCGGAAAATAAGATTATTTAAACTTGTATGCACATAACTTCGTCTGAAATGTCTATTTCCAGCATCTTATGACTAAACAAGGTATAATATGTCCAATCCACACATAAAAGTGCAGAAATTGAAAAATGAAAAGTTAAAATCTAAAAATAAGATAAGTTAATATTTTTTGCTCATAACTTCGTCTAAAATGTCACTTTTCAGCATTTTATAACTAAATAAGTTATAATATGTCCAATCCACACATAAGAGTGCAGAAATTGAACAAAAGCTTTAAGAAGGAAAATAAGATTATTTAATATTTTTTGCACATAACTTCGTATAAAATGTCTGTTTTCAGCATTTTATGACTAAATAAGGTATAATATGTCCAATCCACATATAAAAAAGCTTAAATTGATAAAAAAACTTTAAGCCGGGAAATAAGATTATTCAATATTTGTTTACTTATAACTTCGTCTAAAATGTCTCTTTCCAGCATTTTATGACTAAATAAGGTATAATATGTCAAATCCACACATAAGAGTGCAGAAATTGAACAAGAACTTTAAATAGGAAAGTAAGATTATTTAATATTTTTTTGCTCATAACTTCATCCAAAATGCCTGTTTTAAGCATTTTGTGACTAAATAAGATATAATATTTCCAAACCACACCTAAAAGTGCAGAAATTGAACAAAAACTTCAAATAGGAAAATAGGATCAATTAATATTTTTTATTTATAACTTCGTCTAAAATGTCACTTTCCAGCATTTTATGACTAAATAAGGTATAATATGTCCAATCCACACATAAAAGCGCAGAAACTTGAAAAGAACTTTAAATAGGAAAATAAGATTATTTAAAATTTTTTACTCATAACTTCGTCTAAAATGTCACTTTTCAGCATTCTATGACTAAATAAACTAAATGTCCAATACACACTTATAAAAACAGAAACTGAAAAATGACCTTTAAATCCGAAAATAAGACTATTTAATATTTTGCACTCATAAATTCGTCTAAAATGTCGCCTTTGAGCATTTTATGACAAAATAAGGTATATTATGTCCAATTCACACATAAAATTGCAGAGATTGAACAAAAATTTTAAATCGAAAAATAAGAGTATTCAATATTTTTTAATCATAACTTCATCTAAAATGGCTGTTTTCAGCATTTTATGACTGAATAAGTTATATTATGTCCAATCCACACATACAAGAGCAGAAATTCAACAAAAACTTTAAATCGAAAAATATGATTAATTAATATCTTTTACAAATATTTTCGTCTAAAATGTCACTTTTCAGCATTTCATGTCTAAATAAGGTATAATATGTCCAATCCACACATAAAAGTGCAGAAATTGAACAAAAACTTTAAATACGAAAATAAGATTATTTAATATTTTTTTACTCATAACTTCGTCTAAAATGTCTGCTTTCAGCATTTTCTGAGTAAATACATTATAATATGTCCAATACACACATAAAAAAGCAGAAATTGAAAAAGGAAAATTTTAAATCGGAAATTAAGATTATTTAAAATTTTATGCACATAACTTCGTCTGAAATGTCTATTTCCAGCATCTTATGACTAAACAAGGTATAATATGTCCAATCCACACATAAAAGTGCAGAAATTGATAAAAAACTTTGAACCGGAAAATAAGATTTTTTAATATATTATACATATTACTACGTCTAAAATGTCTGTTTTCAACATTTAATGACTGAATAAGTTATAATATGTCAAATCCACACATAAAAAAGCAGAAAATGAACAAAAACTTTAAATCGGAAAATAAGGTTATTTAATATTTTTTTACACATAACTTCGTCTAAAATGTCTCTTTCCAGCATTTTATGACTAAATAAGGTATAATATGTCCAGTGCACACATAAGCGTGCAGTTTCTGAACAAGAACTTTAAATCGGAAAATAAGATTAATATTTCTGACACATTACTTCGTCTAAAATGTCGCCTTTCAGCATTTTATGACTAAATAGGGTTAAATATGTCCAATCCACACATTAAAATGCAGAAATTGAAAAAATTATTCTAATCGGAAAATAAGATTATTTAATATTTTTTGTACATAACTTCGTCTGAAATGTCTGTTTTCACCATTTTATGACTAAATTAGGTATAATATGTCCAATCCACACATAAAAGTGCAGAAATTGAAGACAAACTTCAAATAGGAAAATAAGATTATTTTATATTTTTTACTCATAACTTCGTCTAAAATGTCGCTTTTCAGAATGTTATGACTAAATAAGATATATGTCCAATCCACATATAAAAAAGCGGAAATTGAAAAAAAAATTTATGCGGAAAATAAAATTATTTAATATTTTTTTTACTCATAACTTCTTCTAAAATGTCTGCTCTCAGCATTTTATGACTAGATTAGGTATATGTCCAATCCACACATAAAAAAGCAGAAATTAAAAAAAACCTTTAATCTGAAATAGGATTATTTAATATTTTTTACTCTTAACTTCGTCTACAATGTCGCATTTTAGCATTTTATTATTAAATAGGGTATTATATGTCCAATCCACATATAAAAGTGCAGAAATTGAAAAAGAAAAACTTTAAATCGGAAAGTAAGATTACTTAATAGTTTTTACTCATAACTTTGTCTTAAATGTATCCTTGAGCATATTATGACTAAATAAGGTATAATATGTCCAATCCACACATAAAAGTGCAGAAATTGATCAAAACTTTGAACCGGAAAATAAGATTTTTTAATATATTATACATATTACTACGTCTAAAATGTCTGTTTTCAGCATTTATTGACTGAATAAGTTATAATATGTCCAATCCACACATAAAAGAGCAGAAAATGAACAAAAACTTTAAATCGGAAAATAAGATTATTTAATATTTTTCAATCATAACTTCGTCTAAAATGTCTGCTTTCAGCATATTCTGAGTAAATAAGTTATAATATGTCCAATACACACATGAAAAAGCAGAAATGAAAAAGAAAAAATTTTAATCGGAAATTAAGATTATTTAAAATTTTATGCACATAACTTCGTCTGAAATGTCTATTTCCAGCATCTTATGACTAAGCAAGGTATAATATGTCCAATCCACACATAAAAGTGCAGAAATTGATAAAAACTTTGAACCGGAAAATAAGATTTTTTAATATATTATACTTATTACTACGTCTAAAATGTCTGTTTTCAGCATTTATTGACTGAATAAGTTATAATATGTCCAATCCACACATAAAAGAGCAGAAAATGAACAAAAACTTTAAATCGGAAAATAAGATTATTTAATATTTTTCAATCATAACTTCGTCTAAAATGTCTTTTTCAGCATTTTATGACTAGATAAGGTATAATATGACCAATCCACATATAAAAGTGCAGAAATTTCAAAAGAAAAACTTTAATTCGGAAAATAAGATTATTTAATATTTTCTGCTCATAACTTCATCTAATATGTCTGTTTTAAGCATTTTGTGACTAAATAAGGTATAATATTTCCAATCTACACATAAAAGTGCAGAAATTGAAAAATGAAAAGTTAAAATCTAAAAATAAGATAAGTTAATATTTTTTGCTCATAACTTCATCTAAAATGTCACTTTTCAGGATTTTATGACTAAATAAGTTATAATATGTCCAATCCACACATAAAAGTGCAGAGATTGAACAAGAATTTTAAATAGGAAAATAAGATTATTTATTATTTTCTGCTCATAACATCGTGTGAAATGTCTGTTTTCAGCAATTTATTGCTAAATAAGATATAATGTCCAATCCACACATAAGAGTGCAGAAATTGAACAAAAGCTTTAAGAAGGAAAATAAGATTATTTAATATTTTTTGCACATAACTTTGTATAAAATTTCTGTTTTCAGCATTCTATGACTATAATAGGTAGAATATGTCCAATCCACATATAAAAAAGCTTAAATTGATAAAAAAACTTTAAGCCGGGAAATAAGATTATTCAATATTTTTTTACTTATAACTTCGTCTAAAATGTCTCTTTCCAGCATTTTATGACTAAATAAGGTATAATATGTCCAGTGCACACGTAAGCGTGCAGAAACTAAATCGGAAAATAAGATTGATATTTCTTCCACATGACTAAATAGGGTAAAATATGTCCAATCCACACATGAAAAAGCAGAAATTGAAAAAAGAATTCTAATCGGAAAATAAGATTATTAAATATTTTTTGTACATAACTTCGTCTGAAATGTCTGTTTTCACCATTTTATGACTAAATTAGGTATAATATGTCCAATCCACACATAAAAGTGCAGAAATTGAACAAAAACTTTAAATCGGAAAATAAGATTATTTGAAATTTCTTATTCATAACTTCGTCTAAAATGTCGCTTTTCAGCATTTTATGAGTGAATAAGTTATAATATGTCCAATACACGCATAAAAAAACAGAAATTGAAAAAGAAAAATTTTAAATCGGAAATTAATATTATTTAAAATTTTATGCACATAACTTCGTCTGGAATGTTTGTTTCCAGCATCTTATGACTAAATAAGTTATAATATGTCCAATCAACACATAAAAGTGCAGAAATTGAAAAAAAACTTTAAACCGGAAAATAACATTTAATATTTTATACTTTTTACTTCGTCTAAAATGTCTGTTTTCAGCATTTAATGACTGAATAAGTTATAATAAGTCCAATCCACACATAAAAGAGCAGAAATTGAACAAAAACTTTAATTTGGAAAATAAGATTATTTAATATTTCTTACTCAGTCTCGACCCAACAGTCGAATCGAACGCATGTGTCTTAAACGTTCAGCGAGTGAATTGTGTGGCATATGGCCAGATATTTTCGTGACAAAATAACAACAAAATAAATAGTAATATTTAATAGCAAATTAAGAGATCTCATCATAGAGATCTAGAAAGCCAATTATGGCTGACCCACCAGTTCCAAGTTCTCAAGAATACTCCAGAGCCCTTCAAACCGAATGTTTCCCAAAAAAAGAACAAGCCATTGTGATTGATGTTATTGATAATACCCAACTGAAAGACTATACTCAAGCGATAGCCAAATTAATAAACCCCTCACAGATAAGATTTATTTCAAGACTAGCAAATAACCGTGTATGTGCTTATATTTCGTCCAAGGAGCTAGCAGACGAATTAATTGAAAAACACAAAGTTATCAAAATCGATGGACAATCTCTCAGTATAAGGCCGCTAATAACAAGAAACAAGAGAATAATATTATCCAATGTTTGCCCGGTAATTCCTCATTACATCGTCGAAAATCAACTCAAGGCATTAGGAGTTACACCTATGTCAACAATGACATTCCTAAGAGCTGGACTAACAGAACCAGGATTCAATCATATATTAAGTTTTAGAAGACAAATTTATGTTGCTCCTGGTGATGTCAGCAAAATACCAGAGTCAATGATGGTAAATTATGAAGATACTAACTACTGGATATACCTCTCAACGGATACAATGTCCCGCTTTATATGTAAAAAAAAGGGCATATAGCCAAACGATGCCCAGATCAAAAAGAAAATGACCAATCTCCATTGAAGCCGCCAGATAATATAAGTGCACCTACCAAAGACAACTCCCAACCCAACGACAGCCAGCTTACTGCATTTCCAATTCTACCTCCTTCGACTTTTGAGCCTACCCCAGCAGTGAAACGCTCCCATCCTCCATCCAATAGCTCCAAAGAATCTCCATATCAACATGAAATTACAGAAACTGATATATCAGAAGCGGAATCACTGAGTAGTGATACATCACAAATTAGAATTTCCAAGAAGGATCAAACCAGGCAGTTTAAAAAGGCAAGAAAAGTAAAACAAATCCCTAATGAAACGTTTAATTGGGAATAAATAAGAAAAATTGTCGAGGCAGAAGGAACATCATACCCTTTCAACACAACACAATTAAGGAATTTCATAGAGAGGACTTATGGAGCTGCGGATATAAGGAACATTGCCCGTCAATACACCGAGGATGTCAGTGAAATAACAAATATGCTGAAAGAAATCTACCCGCTAGTTGATGGTCGCGCTATCAAGAATCGTATATCTCGAATTTTAAACAAACTCAATTAAATAATTGTATTTCAATGAATATTGTGCAATGGAATATAAATGGCTTCTATGTTAGAAAACAGTTTCTCAAGATACTCTTAGCAGACTATAAACCTTCATGCATTTGCTTACAAGAAACTAATTTCAAAGAAGAACACTGCGCTCAAATTTTTGGATATACAGCAACATTCAAAAACCGTACAAATGCCCTCAATGCAATTGGAGGAGTAGTAACCTACACCAAGAATGACCTATTCTGTAAAGAAATCCAGTTGAATACCGATATCGAAGCCACAGCCATTCAAGTAAGCTACCCAACAAAAATCACTGTCTGTAATATTTATTTACCACGTAGTAAAAATCTAGATTCAAATGAACTCAATAACTTGACTCAACAATTACCTGAACCCTTAATTATCGTGGGAGACTTTAATGCACATAACGCAATGTGGGGATCTGCATCAACAGACTCACGTGGAAAAATTATTGAAGAATGGCTGGATCAGCATGACAACTTAGTGGTTTTGAATAACGGTATGCCAACCCAGTTCAGTGTTAACGATGGATCAAATAGCGCGATAGACCTTACAATAATCTCTGCAAAGATAGCTCTTGACTTTGAGTGGAATGCCTTGGACAACCTATACGACAGCGACCACTACCCGATACTCACAAAATACTTAAAATCAGAGAAAATAGAAGACATCGGGCATTCCAAATGGATCTTGGATAGAGCTGACTGGGGTCACTATAAAGAACTTATTAGTAATCGAATACACAATCTACCAGCTTTCCCAAACATTACACAACACCATGACATAAGCAACCAAACCAATGAGATACTAGCGCAATTTACCAACTTGATTCACTCGGCAGCAAGCGCTACCATCCCGAGATCAACTGGTAAAAAACATGTAAACAAAATCCCATGGCTGGATTCATCCTGTAGAGAGAAAATCAGAAACTATAAAAACAAATGTAGGCAGTATACCAGAACAAAAACCTTGGAGGATAAAATAGAGTTTAAAATTGCTAGAGCAGAAGCGAGAAGAACCATCAAAGAAAAGGAGAAACAAAGTTGGAGAGACTTCACATCCTCGATAAACAGTTCGACGCCAACATCTCTAATCTGGAGTAAAATTAGGCAAATTTCTAAGAGAAAAACGGACACCATCCCCCCTATCATAACAGATGACAATGGAAATATAGCAGATACAACAATAAAAAAATGCAACATCTTGGCAAAAACTTTCACCAATAACTCATCCAGCAAATACCATAGTTGTAAGATCACTCAAACCCCCAGTTCAACAGAAGAAACATCCCTGTCTCTTTCTCAACACGGAGAAGCCTCAATAAACAATCCTATAACATTAGATGAACTAAAGTATGCACTCCAAAATTGCAAAAAGTCATCACCTGGACCCGATGATATACCAAATTGCCTCATCAAAAACCTACCAGAATTGGGTATTCAGCATCTCCTCAAAATGTACAACTACATATGGCTCAGTCAAACCTTTCCAGATCAGTGGCGAGAATCAGTAGTCATCCCTATTCCCAAACCTGGTAAAGACCATAAGAAGACCGCGAACTACCGGCCAATCGCACTCACCTGTAATCTTAGCAAAATCCTGGAAAAAATCATAACGCGTCGGATGCGATGGGAAATAGAAACTCAACAACTTACATCCCCGTACCGTAGTGGATTCAGGAATTTTCGTTCAACTTATGACCACATTGGCGTAATAAATGAAGAAGTTTGCGAAGCTTTTGCAAATGATCACCACATGATATTAGTAGCTTTAGACCTCGAAAAAGCCTATGAGTTGGTACCCAAACAGACTGCAGTGGATGCGTGCATGGCGATGGGATGGAAGGGCAATATCATCGCGTATATAAACAATTTCTTGGAAAAAAGGACGCTCAGAGTAAGATTACATGACCAAATTTCAGAAGCCATGGCTTTGGAAAATGGACTTCCACAGGGATCTGTGATCAGTGTGATACTTTTCATTTGCGCAATCAACCGACTACTCTCTGCCGTGAAAGCACCTGTCAAGGCTCTTCTTTTCGCTGACGATATATCCCTCATATGTAAAGGCAAAAAAATTGAAACAACAACAAAACTAATGCAAGAAGCACTACATGAAATCTATAAGTGGACAAGCTCAAGTGATTTCAAAATCTCCACTAGCAAATCCAAATATATTATATTCTCTAAAGCCAAAAAAAAATATTGATGACACTCAGTTAACCATTGACAACATTCAACTAAGAAGAGTCCAAAACATGAATATATTAGGGGTACTATTCGACTCCAGACTGTCATGGAAGGCCCATATAACTGATCTGACAGCAGAATGTAAGAAAAGATTGAACATTATAAAAGTTCTCTCATCAACTAACTGGGGAGCTGATCAAGAAAACCTACTCAGAATCTACAGGTGCATAATCAGAGCTAAATTAGACTACGGCGCGATATTCTATGATGCGGCAAATCAAAGCTTACTGAGAAAACTTGACTCCATACAGAATTCGGCAATAAGACTCAGTCTTGGAGCCTTCAAAACAACTCCAGTAACTAGTCTACTTGCGGAAGCCCAGGCAAAACCCCTGGAAATTAGAAGAAAAGAACTAGCCACAATCTATATATCTAAGGTGAAGTCTAATCCTCAGAACCCGATGTACAGATATATATCCTACTCTACACTACGAACTTCATATAACGATCACCCCAGACAACCAAAGCCACTGGATTTGAGGACCAAAAATTTTGTAGAGGTACTGGAAATAAACCTACCAACCATTTATCAAAGGCTACCTCACCCGCTACCTCCATGGACCCAAGATGAAATAGACATTAACTTAGAAATAGCCCATCACTTGAAACCTGTAACACCGTGTTCAACTTACAGAAGATTATTCTCTGAAAAGAAACATGAATATAATAATTCTATATTTTTATATACAGATGGTTCAGTGAACGAAAACAAATCAGGATATGCAGTAACAACAGACCGTGAGGTTATAAATGCAGGAAGCCTTCCTCAAATGATGTCCATCTTTAGTTGTGAATTATATGCTATCCTCCAGTCATTACAGTACATACTCAAACAGAAGGCTGGCAAATGGACTATCTGCTCGGATTCACTTTCAGGCTTGCAAGTACTCAAAAACAAATATACTGACAACCCAATAGCACAGAAGATACAACATCCCGTTTCCATCCTCAAACAGGAAAACAAGGAAATAAAAATGGTAAAAGGTATTTCTGGTAATGAAAAAGCAGATCTTATAGCTAAATCGATCACAGAAAATCCCAATATTCAAACAGAGATTCCTGTTCCACTGCCAGAGATTCGAAAATACCTTTTAAAAAAAACTTCTGAATACTGGAACCAAAAGTGGAAAATGAAAGCCACAAAGCTTCATAATGTAAGAAATAACATTTTTGAACCCAGGCCTATGATCTCATCTAACAGAAGAGACCAGTGTGTTATTACACGAATAAGAACAGGCCACTCAAACGCATCCCACGTACATCTCTTCACCAAAGAGCCGCCAAATAAATGCCCCCATTGTGACGAAAACTTCTCTGTTCTTCACATCTTGATTGAGTGCCAGGCACTCCCGCATATCAAAAACACCATGAATATACCTAACACAATGGCTGAAGTCACCAGAAATGAAGAAGAATGTAGGAAAACTATCCAATTCCTTAGGAATATTAATATATATGACCTCATATAGTACAATCATTGTATAAGTATAATATTGTAACTTACTTTTATTTTGTTAAATTGTAGTCGCTAACAACCTTGATGTTATATAGCGACTAAAAATAAACTATATATAAAAAAAAATATTTCTTACTCATAACTTCATCTAAAAATGTCGCTTTTCAGCATTTTATGACTAAATAAGGTATAATATGTCCAATCCACACATAGAAGTGCAGAAATTGAACAAAAACTTCAAATCGGAAAATAAGATTATTTAATATCTTTTACAAATAACTTCGTCTAAAATGTCGCTTTTCAGCATTTTATGACTAAATAAAGTATAATATGTTCAATCCACACATAAAAAAGCAGAAATTGAACAAAAGCTTTAAGTAGGAAAATAAGATTATTTAATTTTTTTTGCACATAAATTCGTATGCAATGTCTGTTTTCAGCATTTTATGACTATTAGGTATAATATGTCCAATCTACATATGAAAAAGCTTAAATTGATAAAAAAAACTTTAAGCCGGGAAATAAGGTTATTCAATATTTTTTTACTCATAACTTCGTCTAAAATGTCTCTTTCCAGCATTTTATGAATAAATATGGTATAATATATCCAGTGCACACATAAGCGTGCAGAAACTGAACAAAAACTTTAAATCGGAAAATAAGATTAATATTTCTGACACATTACTTCGTCTAAAATGTCGCCTTTCAGCATTTTTTGACTAAATAGGTTAAAATATGTCCAATCCACACATGAAAAAGCAGAAATTGAAAAAAAAATTCTAAACGGAAAATAAGATTATTTAATATTTTTTGTACATAACTTCGTCTGAAATGTCTGTTTTCACCATTTTATGACTAAATTAGGTATAATATGTCCAATCCACACATAAAAAAGCAGAAATTGAAGAAAAACTTCAAATAGGAAAATAAGATTATTTTATATTTTTTACTCATAACTTCGTCTTAAATGTCGCTTTTCAGCATGTTA
Organism: Crioceris asparagi; assembly: GCA_958507055.1. Lineage (NCBI taxonomy): Eukaryota > Metazoa > Arthropoda > Insecta > Coleoptera > Chrysomelidae > Crioceris > Crioceris asparagi. The sequence goes on along the minus strand of OY293831.1, from coordinate 18,868,911 downwards.
TGACTAAATAAGATATATGTCCAATCCACATATAAAAAAGCGGAAATTGGAAAAAAAAATTTATGCGGAAAATAAAATTATTTAATATTTTTTTACTCATAACTTCATCTAAAATCTCTGCTTTCAGCATTTTATGACTAGATTAGGTATATCTCCAATCCACACATAAAAAAGCAGAAATTAAAAAAAAACCTTTAATCTGAAATAGGATTATTTAATATTTTTTTACTCATAATTTCGTCCAATATGTCTCATTTAAGCATTTTATGACTAAATAAGGTTTAATATGTCCAATACACCCATAAGCGTGCAGAAAATGCACAAAAACTTTAAATTGGAAAATAAGATTATTTGAAATTTGTTATTCATAACTTCGTCTAAAATGTCGCTTTTCAGCATTTTATGAGTAAATAAGTTATAATATGTCCAATACACGCATAAAAAAACAGAAATTGAAAAAGAAAAATTTTAAATCGGAAATTAATATTATTTAAAATTTTATGCACATAACTTCGTCTGGAATGTTTGTTTCCAGCATCTTATGACTAAATAAGTTATAATATGTCCAATCAACACATAAAAGAGCAGAAATTGAAAAAAAACTTTAAACCGGAAAATAAGATTTAATATATTATACCTTTTACTTCGTCTAAAATGTCTGTTTTCAGCATTTAATGACTGAATAAGTTTTAATTTGTCCAATCCACACATAAAAGAGCAGAAATTGAACAAAAACTTTAATTTGGAAAATAAGATTATATAATATCTCTTACTCATAACTTCGTCTAAAAACGTCGCTCTTCAGCATTTTATGACTTAATAAGGTATAATATGTCCAATCCACACATAGAAGTGCAGAAATTGAACAGAAACTTTAAATCGGAAAATAAGATTATTTAATATCTTTTACAAAAATAACTTCGTCTAAAATGTCACTTTTCACCATTTTATGACTATATAAGGTATAATATGTTCAATCCACACATAAAAAAGCAGAAATTGAAAAAAAACTTTAAATCGGAAAATAAGATTATTTAAAATTTTTTGCACATAACTTCGTCTGAAATGTCTGTTTTCAGAATGTTATGACTAAATAAGGTATAATATTTCCAAGCCACACATGAAAGAGCAGAAATTGGACAAAATCCTTATATCGGAAAATAAGATTATTTAATATCTTTTACACACAACTTTGTCAAAAATGTCAATTTTCAGCACTCTATGACTCAATAAAGTATAATATGTCCAATAAACACATAAAAAAGCAGAAATTGAAAAATGAGCTTTAGATCCGAAAATAAGACAATTTAATTTTTTTCACTCATAAATTCGTCTAAAATGTATCCCTTCAGCATTTCATGACTAAATAAGGTATAATATGTCCAATCCACACACAAAGGTGCAGAAATTGATCGAAAACCTTATATCGTAAAATAAGATTATTTAATATATTTTACACACAAC